>JASSRY010000632.1:11645-33097 GCA_032466555.1 Tinamus major | reverse complement strand
CGCTCCAGCCCCGCTTTAGGCTGAGTTTTGGGACCCGGTTTTGGGTGATTTTGGCAAGAGCGGCTCAGAACGTGCCCAAAGGTGGCTCGGAGGGCCGTGAGCTAATTGCTCCCTGCTAACGAGCGCCGTTGGGAGCCTCCGCCGGGCCAGCGAGCGCCGCAATCCCCTCACCTCTGCTTGGGGTCCTTCTTGAGCAGCCCCGCGAGCAGGGACTTGGCCTCGGGGCTGAGCGTGCGCGGGAAGCGGATCTCCTCCATGAGGATGAGCTCGAAGAGGCGCTCGTGGTCCTGGTTGTAGAAGGGCAGGCGGCCGCACATCATCTCGTACATGACGACGCCCAGGCCCCACCAGTCCACGGCGCGCCCGTAGTCGTTGTCCTCGAGCACCTGCAAGGGCCGCGAGCGACACCTCAACCCGGCGAATCCGCAGGAAACGGCCCCGCTCCGACGCTCCGGATTACAGGAAACGCTCCGGTACCTCTGGAGCCAGGTACTCCGGGGTGCCGCAGAAGGTCTTCATGGTGGCACCGTCCGTGATGCCCTCCTTGCAGAGCCCGAAGTCCGTGATCTTGATGTGACCGTCCTTGTCCAGCATGAGGTTTTCCAGCTTTGGGGCGGGGAAGCGGAATGACGTTACCGGCTGCGGACGGAGGCGCCGCCGGGGAGCCCCGCTCCCGCGCACCGGTACCTTTATGTCCCTGTACACGACGTCCCTGGAGTGCAGGTACTCCAGGGCGGACACTATTTCCGCTCCGTAGAAACGGGCCCGGTCCTCCGTGAACACCCGCTCTCTCGAGAGGTGGAAAAACAGCTTGGAGAGAGGCAAAAACACCGGAGCAGCCAGTCAGCAAGTGCTTCAAACAGCACCAAGGCGCTAATCGCTCCGAGGACGCCGCTAATGCGGTCATATGTGTCCTAAGCTCCTTGCCCTGGACGTCCAAAATATTTACAGACCCGGAGAACATAATGCCAGGCTTTATGGGACACAAGTGAGGAAAACACATTACGGGGTGGAAAAAGGAAGGCTGGAAGCGATTCCAGGGGGGAATTCACAGCCCACGAGCACGACACCGTCGTGTTCGACAGCTCCTCTCCAGTGAGAGGGAGGATGGGAGGCGCTAGGAAGCGCGGAATTCCTCACCGGGATGAGGGGTTTGTAATAGGAAAGGGCTCAAGTGCAGCACGGTGTGCTGGAGAGCCAAGCTCCAAGCAAAATGATCCAGAGGGGAGGAATTGCTGGGTAGGGAAGGGGTAGGAGAGCAGCCAAAGCGCCAAGGTGGGATTTGGCCGCTCGCGTCAATCCGGGGGGAAGCGCCCCTCGGCTAGCGGCGCCTCACCTCGCCGCCGTTGGCGTATTCCATGACGAAGCAGAGGCGGTCGGTGGTCTGGAACGCATATTTCAGCGCCTGCGACGGGAAAACAGAAACCCGGGAGCAGCCGGAAGGCGCCGTCACACTCGTGCAAACAAGGACTTTTGCTCTGGCCAAAGGCCGGCAGCGGAGCCGGAGCCTCTCCGGGTCCTGCCGCTTCCCAGCGCTCCCCGAACCTCCCGCCGGAGGCGGCCTCAATCCCGGGGCCGGGATCAGCCTGGCGTAGGGATATTCTCCACAAGCTGGAGGCCCAGCAGAGTTTCCCCAAGACTCCCCATGCGGAACGAAAGCCAAGGACGGCTCACGGGCACCGTCCAAGGCGCCACGGCATCAAAAAGTGTCTTGCCAATGATCCCAAAGGGCCTTTGGGATCCCAAAGGGCATCCTCTCCCAGGACGGCGTCCGGAGCGCGCTTACCGTCAGGAACGGGTGCCGGGTGTTCTGCAGCACCCTGCTCTCCGTGACCGTGTGCGCCACCTCGTCCTGCAGGGAGAAGGAGCAGCGGGAAGTGAGACGGAGCGCGGCCCCTTCCCGATCCGCCCCGAGCGGCGGATCCCGAGCCCTCTCCCGGCACCCACCTTCGCAATGATGACCTCTTTCCGCAGGATCTTCATGGCATAGTAGCGCCCGCTGGCCTTCTCCCGCACCAGGATCACTTTGCCGAAGGTGCCTTTTCCCAGGAGCTTCAGGTAGTCAAAATCGTTCATGGTCTGGGGGGAAACAGGATGGAGACGAGCGCTCGCGGCGCAGGCCGGGCCAGGACGGCTCCCAAGCTGCTCGTCGGATGGAAGTTTGGGATATTTGGAGCAGCGCCGGCCTGAGGGTTGTCCCGCTGGGCAGCCTTGGTGCCCGGAGCGGATCCGGAGCGACGGCTGCAGATCCCAGCAGCCGCCTCCGGCCCGCGCTTCCGCTCCCTGTCCCGAGCTCCGCAGGAGGCTCCTCGGGGCCTCCGGGCGCTCCCGCTCGGCCTTTCCTGTCTTTTCCAGGCCCATTTGTTGGGAAAGCCCCCCCCCGGGGCCATGCCGCGTGCCTCACCGCTTTGGCGCGCGTTTTGCTCGCTGCCACCTCCATCTCCTCGGCTCCCGCGCCGTCGCTGGGGGAGCCGCACTTGAAATCCATCGCGTCCGCCGCCGGCTCCTGGTTCTTCAGGCTGTTGGCGACCGTCTGGATGGCGCGCATCCATTCTTCCCTAAGGAAAGGAGGGACTCGCTCGGGCACCATTGTGCTTCCAGGGGCTCGGAACTCGCGGAGAAGCTATTTTCCATCAGTTTTCTTTCCCTAAAGGGCACGCGATGCCCTCGACACCTTGTTTCCAAAGCAAGGAGCAGTCGGACAGCTCCATGCACGGGGAGCAGGAGGCTCCCAAGGGATTTGGATGCCCGGAAACGCCGGGCAAAGGCGCCCTGCTTCCCGCCTACCGCTCCTCGGGAGAGTCCACGTGGAAAGTCCTCTCGATGACCGTCGTCCACTGCAAGCACCGGATGACAAACGTGTTGGGCCGCGGCCGCTCCGTCTTCATCAGCTGGCACTCTGCGAGGAAGAGGAGGGAGCTGGGGGCGCGCGGCGGCACGGAGGGACCCGCGAGGCCGCCGAGCGCCGGCGGCTCCGGCCGTACCGGCCACGGAGAAGTTGTTGAGCGGCGGCAGGGCCTGGTCGGCCGCCTCGGGCCGCTCCTTGTAGCCGATGAAGGAGCCGTCGCTCTTGAGCAGGAAGTACCTGGGCCGCCACGTTTTGATGTATTCCCCTGCAAGGGAGGAGGAGGAGGAGGAGGAAGGCGCTGAGCACCCCGCGCCTGCCTCCTCTCGGCCCCTGGGAGCCATTGGATCGGGAGGGAAAATCGGAGCCGCCTCCAAGGGCGCTAAAAATAAAACCCGCAGCTGCTGCAGGGCCCGAGCGCCGGCTCCGCGCGCTAAAAATACCGGGTCCCTGCGGCCGCTCCGGGGCTCCCGGGCGGGAAGCAGGGCGAGATCCCGGGAACGCGGGAGCGGAGCCGCCGGGAACGCGCTCACCTCTCTTGTGCAGCCAGCCCTCCTTGACCACGGAGACGTCGCCCATGGTGACTCCGGGGGCTCCCTCGTTGTCCGGACGCGGCTACGGCCACGGGCGGCCTGCGGGACACACGGAGCGCTCGTGGGAGCCGGAAAAACCCCGCTGCTCCCACCGAGATGGAGCCGCCGCTTCCCGCCCGGCAGCGCGGATTCCCGGGGCAGGAAGAACCGGGCAGCGCGAACGCGCCCGGAGCCGGGAGGACGCGCGCGGGGCCACCCCGGCGGCGGGAACTCCCTTGGAAACGTCCCGGGGAGGAACCGGGAGCCGGCGCAACCAACCGGCCGCGGCAAAATTAATCGGAGGCACCTGACGGGATCAGCCTCCGAGGGGCAGGGGCCAAAGTGGGCGGCAGCGAGTGCGGAAAGAGGGGACGGGCGCTAATCCCACACGGACGCGCGCGCCCCGGGAGGACGCCCCGGGACACCGGGAGGACGCGCGAGCGGCCCCGTTACCTCCCCCAGACACCGGGAGGCGACACGTGGCCAGGAGGACCGCGGGAGGCGGCCGCGCTCTCCGGAGCTCGCGAGGCATCTGGGTGAAACCCAATCGCTGCCCCCAGCGCCAAGTAGGAGCACGGGGCACGGATGAAGGCGGATTTGCGGATGCGTCCCGGGACGGGCAGCACCCCCGGCGTGCGAAAACAGGGGGGAAAAGGGCAAAAAAGCAGCCAAACAACCGGGCTTTGGAATGAGAATGGCAGTTAGGATTGCGGCAAAATGGGAAAAATACAGGCGCTCCAAAGGCACTGGTTGGGAGCAGGGTATTGATTTCCCACTGGGAACAAGCTCCTGCTTTCCCAGCTCGAGAGCAACACGGTCCAAAGGGGAAGCAAACAGAAAATCGCTGTGGAAGGTGGACGGCGCGGCCCAAAACACCGCTCTGCTCTCCAAACCTGGGCTTTTTTATCCATGATTTACCACGCTGCAGATCCCACGGGAAGATCCCATGGGCACGCAGCAGCCCTCACGCAAGGGAGAACTTCGAGCCGAAATTTCCACTTCTCGCCCCGCTGGAAGCACGCACTGAAATGGGCCGGCGCGAGAAGGAAAAACAAGCGGCACCGGGGAGATTTCCTTGGAAAAACGAGGGTTACGTGGACAAATTCAGCGCGACCGCTTGTTTCCCGGAGCATCAGGAATGCTCGCGGGGAACGCGGCGCTTCGGAGCGGGGATTTTGGGCACCTAAAGAGAAGGGGCCTCCCGTACGGGCTCCAACTTCACGTGAAAAGCGACAGCAATTATAAAAACAAGCCAAAAAAAAGGAAAAAAAAAAAAAAGGCATAAAACGCGATGTTTTGTTATACTCTGAGATTGTAGCGAAAAGCATCACAGCTCAGGAAGCCCCAAAGCACCGAATCCCAGGAAAACCCCGTTTCCGGAGGGCAATTCCCGGCACGGCAGGAGGGGCTGGGGACACCCCTGCGGCCCCGGGTGTGTTTTGGCCATGGCTGTTTTGGGGCTGTTTTGAGGGATTTTTTTTCAGGAGAGGTCACGGCCACGAGGTGCCTCCCCCACCACCAAATCCAGCCTCTTTCGAGGCAAAGACGCCCCCAAACTGCCGCCTCTGAGGCGAAAGGTCCCCCAAAATGGCAAAGCCGCCCCCCTAAAAGGCAAACAGATCCCAAAATGGCAAAGCCGCCCCCAAAAAGGGCAGAGCCGCCCCCAAAACCCACCCCCATGGAGTCCATGGCTGCGCCCGCCTCCCCCCAGGTCCTGCCTCCTTCACGGCAAAGGGCCCTGAACTGCCCCCCAAGCTGCAACTCTCCCCAGTCCCGCTCCCTTCACGGAAGAGCCTCCCCCGAAACCAAAATCCCCGCTTTTCTCCCCAATTCCAGCCCCGCGCTGCAGCCCCCCCTCCCCGCCCGGAGTGGTTCGCTCCCCTCCGCATCCCTCTCCCCTCAGCTCGAGGCGGACGCGCCCACCGCGGCGCGGCCACGGGGGAGCCCTGCGCACCCCCCCGCGGGAGGCGCGGGTGGTGCGGTCCCCGCGACGCCCCGCGGGGGACGGACGGGTCCATTGCGCGGGGCGGGGGGGGACGCTCCGCCCCCCTCGTCCCGGGGGGCGCGGTAGTGCGGTCCCGCGGCGCGCGGCGGGGGGCGGACGGGTCCATTCCGCGCGGCGGCGGGGGGTTGGAAGGCAGCGCCGGCTCCTCACCTGTCATGGACGCCGCAGGCCCGGGCGGCTGCCGTTGCTCATACCGGTGCCGGCGGGGCCCCCCGCTCCGCCTTATCAGGCCCGACGGCGCCCGCGCGCGCCCGGAAGCCCTGCCCCCTCCGGGCCCACGCACGCAGGAAGCGGAGACGGGCGGGAGGCGAGTGCGGGGCGGGGGGGGCCACAAGGTGGTGGGGGGGGAAACGACCCCGCTCGCCTCCGCGGGGCCGCGCCGCGCATGCGCCGCGCGGGCCGCGCCCACCGCGCCTGCGCCGCGCGCAGCGGGCAGGGCGCGTGCGCAGTGCCGGGGGGCGCGCGGGGCCCAGCGCGCATGCGCCGCGCGCCGTTTGCTCGACCACGTCCACACGCATCGGGGGAGGGGGCGGGCGCGCGCTGGAGGCCCCGCCTCCTCCCGCCGTGCCTCCTTTGCATAGATTTCCATACATTTGCATAAGCTTCCAGACGGCTATATATATTTGAATAACACCCCGGGACCTAATGCAGCCCGGCTAGTGGCCCCAGCAAGGTCCGTGGCAACCCAGTGACAACGGATCTGGGCATCCTGACACGCACTGAGCTGCAACGGCCTCAGCCTGGGAAAGGACAAGATCCAAACGGGGACAGTTCCAAGGGTTTATTGCCAAAACACCCTCCCCTCTGTAGGGAGGTGGGCGCGTGTGCAAACCACAATGTCCTTCTTGCAGAAAAGAAAACAAACAAACAAAAAAACAAAATACAGAAGAAAGACAGAAGAAATACAGAAAAACAGAGTTTAGTTGAGAAACCAGAAGAACAAAAGCCGTGGAACCACAGAACCGCCCCAAACGCACACGTCCAACCTTCCCTCCCGCCCTCCATCCCGTGCATGAACAAACAGCCCAGAACGCACCAGGAAAACTCATTTTTCTTCATTTTTTTGCCCTCTAACCCCTCAAACCGTCACAATTTCCCCCGTCATTAGGTGCCTTCAGCAACGGCGCTGATGGGCGGAAAGCGGGTTCTAAAACCGAAAAAAAAAAGCCAAGGGGGACACAAATCCACAGCAAAGAAAAACTCAAGGCAAATCAACAACCTGCAGCAGGGGCTTTTACATAACACAAGGTAAAAGCCCTGCTTTTTCTCTTTCTTAATAAATACAGTGATAAAATAAGAAAAGCCGGGGATGTAACCAGTGTTTTTTCCTTTTCCTGCAGTAAAACAGGAGGTTAAAAGGGCCAAACTGCCGCGGGCTCTGCCAGCAACGCAGCTCCCTCTTTCCTCCAAAGAAACCGGGTAAAAAGTGCCCCAAAACTGCACGCTGGACAGGAGCCTGCTGCAAAAAGGCTCCTTTTTTTTGTACCTGAGCATCTCAAAGAGAGATGGAGGAGGAAAACCAAACCCCAAGTAAATTCATGTGAAATATTTAGAGAAAAAGCTCCCGGAAGAGCACTCAAAAATGCTCCTTTCCTCTTCCATCCAGCACATGGATTCCTCGAATCCAGCCACAGAGCTGGGTTATTCATGTGCCCGGATACGGTGCGGATCAGCGCTGCTGCAGCCGTGTTTCTGTGCAACAAAAACTCCGTAACAGTTGTAGGTCCGAGGGTGGCGATTTTAGGTTTCCGAGCGGGTGGGATCGCTAAAAACGGGAACACAGGGAGCAGCGTCCAAGAAGCTGCTTCAGAAGCAGCTGGGATTTAGAGGCTGCTCAAAACAACAAGAAAATCAACAAAAAAAAAAAAGAAAAAAGAAAAAAATTAGGAGTCCCAGCAGCAGACCCCAACTCCGTAATCTCACTTTTACGGAGAGTCCTCCAGGTCCTACTTCCTAGATACAGGAAAGAACCTGCAGAGGAGAAAAACAACAAAAATAGGGAAAAAAAAAAGCGCTTTCAGTGAACTGGGGAGGGAATGAGACCAAAGGCCGCGGGGTTTGCGACGAGCGAGTGAAGCGAAACTGCTGGGCGAGCACATCTGGCCCACAGAGGCAGCCGAATTTGCAGGAAGGGTTTGGGGGACGGTTTTCCCGCTCCTTCCGTGGTGTTTAATGGCAAGGGCTGAGCCGGGATGGGCACGGAAGCAGGGCGAGACACGCCGAGCTCGGAAACGGGCAAGAACGGGCGTCCGCGAGGGCTCCAGCGGGGAGAAAACGGAGCAGCCGGAGAGGAGCGGCGCCGCGCGCTGTCATTCCGCCTTCCTTCCCAGTCTCGTGAAGACGCTAACGGGGCCCGCGCTGTCCATGCGAGCGCCAGGGCTCTCGCTGCTGCTGCTGCTGCTGCTGCTTACCTTGGCGCTGCCCCAGCTCCTCTTTAGAGTGACCTTGAACTCGGGCTCCGTTCTGCCCCTGGTGCTGGTCACGCTGCTGTCCTGGGCCTCTGGCGGCGCCGAGGCTTTGCCCAGCCTCTGCACGAGGCCCGTTTTGGGCTCCGCTTTGCGTCCTTTGCCGGCGGCGGCCTCCGAGCTGGTGGCTTTGGCTTTGACGGCGGCTCCCAGCCTGGCGCTTCCCTTCGGGAGCGGCTTGAGGACGCCGGCGTACTGCAGCACGGAGCAGGCGTCGTCGTCGGCGTCGCTGTCGGCCGCCCCGTCCCCGTCCAGCGCGTCGCCCAGCCGGCTGAACACCCCTGTGGGCTGGGAAGCAACGAAGGGAACGTCGGCATCGCTGCAAGGAGGCCGCCTTGGAGCGGGACACCAACAAAGTCCTTGGGTTTGGTGACTTTTGAGGAAGCAGAAGTGGAAAAATCCCCCTCTGCAATCCTCCCAGGTCACAAACGCTTTTAAAACGGCATTTCCTTGCGCTTTTACTTAGGGGTGATTCCACACACTGCAGAAAAGCGCATCCCCAGGCCTCCCTGCTGAGCGTTTTGCTCCCAGAAAAGGGAGCAATCTCTCGTATCCCCTGTTCAAGGCATCTCAGCACAAGCACGGGAACAATTTGCTCAAGTCACCCTGGAGCCACCGACAGCTCTCAAGCTTCCCCCATCCCACACCAGCCCTTTCCCAGGGCACCTTGGCACTTCCAAGGTGTTTTTCCAGCTTTGGGATGATTTTTCCATGAGGAAAGAGGCTCCCAAGCCAGGGCTTTCCGCTCACCTTGCCCGCCGCGGTGGCGTCGGCCCTCGTCTCGGCGCCCAGGCGGTCAAACACCGACGTCCTCTGCAGACCTGCGGATCGCGAGGGAAAACGACGGCACTTGGGAGACGCCGCCAGGGAAGGGAGCCGGAGGAGGCCACGGGGAACACCGGGACCGTATTGGAAAAGCACGAGCAGGGCGCACGGGAAAATCGACCGTTTCCGCGGACTATCTGGATCTGGAAGTGCAGGGGAACAGGTACCTTTGGCCGCCTGCTGCTCCAGGATTTTCTTCGTCCTGGGAGTGGTGCCCTTGGGCATGTGGATGATGTATTTGCCCTCCATCTCCGCCGTCACCCGGCGCCGCTTCACGGGCACCGCGGGGCTCTCGTCCGCGGCGTCACACGGACCTCGAAGGCCAAGGAGAGGCAGCCCTGAGCCCCAGGCTGTCGACTCTGGGGTGCTGCTCCTCATCGTGCCGAGAAATACCCGGGAAAAGGGCATTTCCGCCAGCGCCCGGCAGCCTCGGGCCTCCCCCTTGGCCTCCAGCTACTTACGAGCAGGAATTGGATCAGGACAACGCAGCAGATCTGGGCTTTTAAAACGCTCCCAATTCAGATTGAAGGGGAAAAGAGCTGCACCTTGCAGCGTGGCAACCGCTTCCCACCTTTTCCGCCAGGAAAGGCTTCCCTCCGTACCTGCTTTTGCGTTTTTCGCCGCGAGTTTGTTGGACACGGTGATGGAGATCTTGGAAGCGCTGGTGTCCGGCCTGCGGCCAGGCGGAGCGGGCGGCGAGTCCCGGCTCAGGCTGTTGGCGATCATGCGGGTGGCAGCTAAAGGACAAGGACAGGGAGTCGCGGGGGAGCCGGAGCGAACGCGGAGCCGCGCCGGGAGCATCCCAATCCGTGGGGAAGCGGGAAGCGGATCCCGCCGCGCTCACCGCTGCCGGGGTGGCGGCGCGGCTCGGGCTGTGCGCGCGGCGGGCTCGGGCACAGTGACTCCGTGGCCGCCTTGCACATCTCCTGCGGAAAACAGGGAGAGATGATGACACCAGCAGCCTGGCGACCAAAAAAAGCAGTTTTTCACTTATTTTTTTTAATAAATACAAACAATTCCGGGGCCAGCAGCGCCCGAGGAGCGCCCTACCTGCCTGTAGACGACTTTGGCGTGTTTGAGGATGGCGATGATGTCCCCCACTATGGTGATTCCCAGCTCGTTCATGATCTCCTTGTTGAGATCCAGCAGCATGTTCTTCTGGATCCTACGGAGGACAAAGAGCAGAGCAGGGGGCAGCAGGGGACACTTCCCTGCGTGTCCCCTAACACCCTGCATTGGAGGAGCTCGGATTAATCACAGCCGAAGCAAGCACAGGGATCCTGGGATCCGCCCAGGATGGAAGTCAGGGGCCGGTACGGAAAGAAACAGGGACAAGAAAGAGAAACTTGGCCTGGATTCATAATTAACACAGCTAATTAAGCAGATTGGAAAGAAGCCAGGATGTTGGGGTTATCCCTCTCTCCTCCCTCTCCATGAGGTCCGTAACAGCCAAGACGCCCCGGAATTCCAGGGCTGGAAGTCACAAGGCTGCCAAGCGCATGCACAGGGTCCGGATCCCTCTGGAGCGATTTAACAGGCAGGGAGAGCCCGGGCAGCCTCATTCCCGCATCCAGGGGGAATCTCCGGCGGGAACATCCCGTTGTCAATCCCGTTCTCTCCACAGCCTCACCTGTTGTCCACGAACATCACGGCGTAGTTGACGGCGGGGCCCGGAGGAATCCCGGCTTCCTTGAAAAACTGAATCCACTCCGATGTGGCTGGAAAAAACCCCTCGGTGAGAGGAGGAAGGAACGAGAAGGGGATTCCATCATGGGAATGGCATGTGCGGGAGGACAGCAGCCACGTTCCCGGCGCTTCCCAGCGCTCGGTATTTCCCACCGCGTTCCCAGGGATTAAACCTCATCCCGCCCAGACTCACCCATCGTCACCGACACCATCGCGGAGCGGCCGGGGCCCCGCGCCGGGGCCTACGTGTCCCAGAGAGCCTGGGGAAGGAAGGGGGAGGCCATGAGGGCGGTGACGCCAGCGCCGGGAATAGCCCCGGGAGCTGGAACGGTCCCGGGAGCGGGACGGGGCCGGGAACGGGAACGGCCCCGGGAGCGGGACGGGGCTCCGGATGATCCCTGCCTTTCCACACCCCCCCGCCCAAACTCCTGCCCCCGCCCCTCCCCAAACCGCCCCCTCCTCCTGCCCCGAGCCCCCCCGTCCCTTGTTACCCCTTTCCCCTCCACGTTACCTCCTGGTCTCCGCCGCCCTCCATCGTCCCGCCGCCTCCGGACGCCGGTGCAGGCCCAACCGGAAGGAGCGGCCACCAAGCGCCGGAAGTGACCTCGCAGCCCGCCGCCCTCCGCGCGCGGGCCCCTCCGCTCCTCCCAGGGAGGGGGAGGAGAACCATAGAGTGCGGGCGGACCGCGCGCGCCCGCAATGGCGGCGCCGGAAACGGCGCCCCGCAACATGGCGGCGCGGCGGGAAGCGGGTCCTGCGCGCGGTGCCGGGCCCAGACACGGCCCCAAATAGGGTCGCGGGGTGAAACCGGGTCCTAAACAGGGCCCGGGACTGGAATAGGGATGTGAATATGGTCCTGCCCCTAAACATGGTCCTGGTCCTAAACAGGGTCCTAAACGTGGTGCTGACCCAAAACGTGTCCAAAATGTGGCTCAAAATGCAGCCCGAAATACAGGTCTGGCCGCAAACACAGCCGTGGACACGGGCCTGGCCTGAAAATAGGGGCCTGACCCTAAGCGTGGCCCTAAACATAGCCCAGACCCTAAACACAATCCTAAACACGATCCTGACCCTATACATGATCTTAAATACAATTCCAGCCCTAGACGTGTCCCTAAACGAATCCTGACGTTAAACAGGATCCCAAACGTAATCCTGACCCTCACCATGGTCTTCCTCTCCTAGACGTGGTGCAGAGGAAGGACTAGATTTGGGCTGCCCCCCCCGGCTCCGGGGGCTGTGGGAGGACCCTCCGCCCCGCACGGCGCTGCCGTCCCCGTTCCCTCCGTCCCCGCGTCCCTCCGTCCCCATCGCTCCCTCTGTCACGGCTCCGGAAACCCGGCTCCACCTCTGGGAGGAGAAGCGGCCGTGGAGCCTCCTCCCCCGGGGGGACGGGAACGGGGACGAGACCAGGACGGGACCGGAACGGGAGCGGGGACGGGGACGGGCACCCGCGACGGGGCCGCGAGAACCCGGAGCGCCGGAGCCGCCGGCCTCCCGCCCCCGACGCCGCTCGATGCCGATGGGAAACTTCCCTTCCTGGCGCTGCCAGAGCCGCCCCGTGAGTCAGGCGCCTGTGCAACACCCCAGGGCGCCGCACGGACACACACACAGCCGGACGCGCAGACACGGGACGAGCCGTCGGCTCCGTAGGGGAAGATCCCCAATCCCGGCGCTTGCTTCCCGAGCTCTGCTCCGGCAGCAATGAAGCCCTACGTGGCCTACGAGCAGGTACAATCCCGACGGGATACGCAAAGATCGGGCAAAACCTGCCCTGACAGGGAAGTGGGGGATCCAGGACCTCCTTCCCGACTTGCTCTGTCCCTTCCGCAGCTGGAGAAGCCGGAGGAGCCGCCGGCACCGCAGCAGCTCGGCCGCTTGGCGCAGAAGGTAAATCCTCGCCGGGGCTCGTGGAAATTGCGGTGCGACGACCGTGCCGGGCTCCGACCATCCTCCTCCTCCTCCTCCTCCTCACGGGTGTTCCCGGGGCGCTTTTGGCCCGTGGGTGGTGGGTTTTGAGGTGGAAAAGGTGATTTTTAATCCCGCTCTGCCCAGTGCTCCCGCTGCGCCGTGCTGGCTGCCGCCCTCGTCACCCTCCTCTCCTGCCTGCTCTTCATCCACCTCTTCGACACCCGTCCAGGCTCGGCAGCGCCGGGACACGATGCTGGTGACACCGGTGGCACCTGCAGTGACCCGTGCCGGTGAGCGAGGCCGGCGCCGGTGCCGGCGCTGCTGCTGCGGTGCGCGGTGCTTGCAACACGCTGCCGTTGCAAGGGGCTGCTGTTGCATTTAGCTGTCATTGCAT
Organism: Tinamus major; assembly: GCA_032466555.1. Classification (NCBI taxonomy): domain Eukaryota; kingdom Metazoa; phylum Chordata; class Aves; order Tinamiformes; family Tinamidae; genus Tinamus; species Tinamus major. Next base: position 20,394 of record JASSRY010000632.1, on the reverse strand, counting down.
CGAGCTATGGTTGCATCGAGTTATTGCTGCAGCGAGTTATCATTGCATCAAGCTACTGTTGCAACGATCTACCCTTGCATTGGGCTAGTGTTGCATCAAACTGTCGTTGCAATGAGCTGCTGTTGCATGCAGATATAGTTGCATTGTGCTATTATCGCATGCAGCTATAGTTGCAATGAGCTGCCGTTGCATGCAGCTATCGGTGCATCGAGTTATCGTTGCATCAAGTTATCGTTGCATCGAGTTATTGTTGCATCGAGTTATCGTTGCATGAAGCTATCGTTGCAATGAGCTGCCGTTGCATTGCGCTATCGTTGCATGGAGCTATTGATGCAACGAGCTGCCGTTGCATCAAACTGCCGTTGCATCGAGTTATCGCTGCATCGAGCTATCGTTGCAACGAGCTGCCGTTGCATGCAGCGGTCGTTGCATTGCGCTGCCGCCTGTGGGTTCCCACTAGGATCGTGCTCGTCGAGAGCATTCCCGAGGGCATGACGTACGGCGGCAGCGGCCCCTCGAACCCCTCCACCTTCGACACGTGGAGGAGCCTCCTCGGCGGCGCCACGCGCAGCCTGGACATCGCCGCCTTCTACTGGACGCTGACCAACGAGGACACGCACACGCAGGAGCCCTCCGCCGCCCCGGTACGGCCTCCACGCGTCCCCTCGGCCGCGGCCGGCCCCGGGCCAGGGCTTGGTCACGCCAGCTCGCCTTGTGACACATCCCTTTGCATGATGCCAGCTTGCTCGGCCGGCACAACCTCCCATGCGCTCTCGCTTACAAACACCCGTGAGCAAGGCCAAAGGCTCGTGCTGGCGCCGGCGCCAAGTCCGGAGCGACCGGCCCGTTTGCGCCCGTCCCTGGGGTTTTTCACCACTTCCTCTTCTCCATTTCGTGCAACCAGGGCGAGCAGATCCTGCAGGAGCTGCTGGAGCTGCCGGCGCGGGGCGTCTCTGTGCGCGTCGCCGTCAACACCCCGTCCACCAAGACGCCCTTGCACGACCTCCAGGCGCTGCAGCAGAGCGGTGAGTGCCGGCGCGGGCGTTGCGGGCGCGCGGGGACGCCCCCAAAACGCCAACGTGGTGGCACGGGTGCGCTCTGGTGCCGCAGGGGCCGCGGTGCGGGCGGTCGACATGCCGCGGCTCACCGGCGGGGTGCTGCACACCAAGCTGTGGCTCGTGGACGGCGCCCACCTCTACATCGGCAGCGCCAACATGGACTGGCGCTCGTTGACGCAGGTAAGCCCTGAGGTGCCCCAAAATTGCCAAAACTGGAGCCGGGTGCTCCAGCCGCCACGACGGAGCCGCTTCCCGCAGGTCAAGGAGCTCGGCGTGGCCGTCTACAACTGCAGCTGCCTGGCCCGCGACTTGGCCAAGGTCTTCGAAGCCTACTGGGCGCTGGGCGTTCCCGGCGCCACCGTGCCGGTGCCGTGGCCGGCCAACTACTCCACTGCCTTCAACATGGAGACGCCGCTGGAGCTGCAGCTCAATGGGACGCCGGCCGGTGTCTTCTTCTCGGTGAGTGCGCTCCCAGCGCGCGCGCTCGGCCGCGGAGCCGGGATGCCGGCGCGCGATGCCCGAGCTGTGCCGGGACCCGCAGAGCGCCCCGCCGGCTTTCTGCGCCCCGGGGCGCACCACGGACCTGCGCGCGCTGCTTGGCGTCATCGACGCGGCCCGCGACTTCGTGCACGTCGCCGTCATGAGCTACCTGCCCACCATGGAGTTCTCGCACCCGCGCAGGTACCGCCGCGCTCACCCACGTCCCCGCACCGGAACCGAGAGCCCTGCGCTAAGCGGGACCTTGGCGGGGCCCTAATGCTCATCCTGGCCCAAAAACTAGGCTGGACCCTCACCCTCATCCTGATGCTGAGCTTGGCCCTGACACTAACCCTAAACCTGACTGAGAACGTGACCCTAACCCCGTTACTGACCCTAATCCTAAATCCTAACCCCGAACCTGTCCCTAACTCTAATCCTAAACCCTAACCCTGAACCTGTCCCGAAGCCTAATCCTAAACCCTAACCCGAAACCATAACCCCAATCCTGAGCCTGTCCCTAATCCTAACCCTAATCCTAACCCTGATCAGCTCTGACCAAGAACATGACCCTAACCCTGAAGCTGTTCCTATCACTAACCCTAATCCCTAACACTAATCCCAACCCCTCGCCCTGACCGTGATCCTGCTGTTGTCCCTGTCCCTGTCCCCGCCGCTCCCCGCGCAGGTTCTGGCCGCTGATCGATGACCATCTCCGCAAGGCCGTCTACGAGCGCCGCGTGCGCGTCCGGCTGCTCGTGGGCTGCTGGCGCCACAGCAAGGCCGACATGTTCCCCTTCCTCAAGTCCCTGGCCGCCGTGGCCGACAACGAGACGCGCTACAGCGTGCAGGTGGTGAGTACCGCGCTGGCGCGGTGACGTCGGGGCGGGCTGTTCCCGCTGCCGACGGTCCCTTTCCATCCCGCAGAGGCTTTTCATGGTGCCGACGAGCGCGGCGCAAGCCAAGATCCCCTACGCCCGCGTCAACCACAACAAGTACATGGTCACCGAGAACGCGGCGTATATCGGTGAGCAACACCCGGCGGGCAACACCCGGAACACGTGGGGAACACCCGGAACGCGGCGTGCGGCTCCACCGTGGTGCCTTGTCCCCCGAAACAACCCCGTTTCCCCCCGCAGGAACCTCCAACTGGTCCGGGGACTACTTCACGCGCACGGCGGGCTCGGCGCTCGTGGTCAACGAGACGGGCGGCGCCGGGCCGGCCTCGGTGCGCGCGCAGCTGCAGGCCGTGTTCGAGCGCGACTGGAGCTCCCCGTACAGCGCCGACGTGGCCGACGTGCAGCGCTGGCAGCGCCTCTGCGGCTCCCGCTAGGCTCCGGGGAGCCGGGTGCTCCGCGGGCGGCTTTTCCTCTGGTAGGAAGCAAGCTGGGAGCGAGCGGCGTGCCGGTTTGTCCCGTACGTTCTGCAGGGAGGGATTTGAGAGCAGCACGCGGACACGCCACCAGTTTGAGCTCCGCAGCTCGACGGCAGCAACGCGGCGCCGGTGCCTTTTCCCACGTGTCACCGTTTGATGAGGATTAAACGGAAGGTTTTCCGAGCTCGCAGCATCCGTGTGCGTGAGAGCCCGTCCCAACGGAGAGCGCCCGGCCCCGCGCGCTCCCGCTTCGCGCCCGGCAAAGAGGCAACAGCACGCGGGGGCAAACGGTTTAATGGGGCGGCAGAGCAGCGCGAAACGCCGGTGCCCAGAGCCGCGGGCGCGTGCGGCCCCGCGCGGCCCCGCTCTGCCCGCGGGCGCCGGGCGGCCGCTCCGACCCGGGCTGCGCAGCCGAGGAAGAGGAGGAGGAGCAGGGGGGCTCCCTCGCGGGCGCGGGGCTCCGCGCGGCGCCTCAGCGCTGGCCGGCCACGTGCTGCAGGTAGCGCGGGGGCCGGCCCGGCGCCGGCCCGGCGGGGCGCTCCGAGCCCGCCCAGGCGCCCGCCTCAGGCACGCGCCACTCGGCCAGGGCTCTCTGCGGGCGAGAAGAGCGGGGGACAGTGACGCGGAGCGCCCGGGACGCGCCGCAGCCGCGGGACACGGGGCACCGGTGACCTGGAGCGCTCGAGGGACCGAAAGCGCCTTTGGGATGGAGCGTTAACGGGGAGCACCCGGGGAGCAGGAGCGCAGGGGGGACCTGGAGCACCCAGGAAACTGGAGCACGTGGGGACCCGAAGCATCCAAGGGACCAGGAGCATCCAGGAAACCGGAGCACATGGGGACCTGGAGCATCCGAGGGACCCGGAGCACATGGGGACCAGGAGCACCCAGGGACCTGGAGCACCCAGGAAACCGGAGCACGCGGGGACCCGGAGCACCCAGGGACATGGAGCACCCAGGAAACCAGAGCACGTGGGGACCCGGAGCATCCGAGGGACCAGGAGCACCCAGGAAACTGGAGCACGTGGGGACCCGGAGCACCCAGGGACCTGGAGCACCCAGGAACCCGGAGCACGCGGGCACCCAGAGCACCCAGTGCCGCAGCAGCCGGTACCTTGGTGCATGGCGCCGGCGGGGGCCTCCCGGGCGGGCTCTGCTCCTCGGTGCCGCCGGCGGCCGCCCCCCGCGGCGAGCGCGGCCCCAGCACGATGAGGTTGCCCAGGACGGCGTCGGCCTTGGGGCGCCGCGGGTGCCGCCGGGGCCAGTGCCAGGCGCCGTAGTGCGCCGGGATGGGCGCCGGCGCCGGCTCCTCGCCCAGCGCCGCCTCGGCCAGGCTGAGGTGGTCGAGCTGGGCGATGGCCCTCTGCACGCCGCAGCGCGCCGCCTCCGCGCCCTCCTCCTCCTCATCGGCGTCCTCGGCGCCGCCGCCGGCGCGGGCGGCCCGCAGGCCCTGCCGGCACAGCTGGTAGTAGCGCGTGGGCCGGTGCGCGGCGCGCAGCTGCTGCAGCGACACGAAGGGGTGGCGCAGCGCGGCGGCCGGCGCGATGCGCTCGCGCGCGTCCCACGCCAGCATGCGCTTGATGAGCTCCACCATGGCGCGCAGGTCGCCGCGCTCGGCCAGCGCCTCGCGGTCGCTGCCGCCGCCGCCGCCGCCGCTCACCGTCTCCATGTGCTCCAGGGAGCGCAGCACGTACTTGCGGCGCTCCAGGGGCTTCTCGCGGCTCTCGGCCAGGTGCTCGGCCGGCGTCTTGAGGCGCCAGGCGCCGGCGTCGGGCGCGCGGCGGAAGAAGCGCGGCGCCTTGCGGGCCGCCTGCAGCAGCGCGCCGCGCGGCAGCCCCTGCGTCTCGCAGATGTAGCGCACCTGGTCGTACTCGCTGCCGCCCGGGTAGAGCGGCCAGCCCAGGTGCAGCTCGGCCATGACGCAGCCCAGCGACCACACGTCCACCTTCTCGCAGAACGGCAGCCCCAGCAGGATCTCGGGCGCGCGGTAGAAGCGCGACTGGATGTAGGGCTCCGGGATGGAGCGCACCTCGCTCAGGATGCTGGCCGAGCCGAAGTCGATGAGCTTCACGCGGAACGGGTGGCGCGCGTGGTCCACCAGCATGATGTTCTCCGGCTTGAGGTCGGCGTGGATGATGGCGAGCTCCTGCAGCTTGGCCAGCGCCGTGAGCACCTGCGCCGTGATGGTGCGGATGTGGCGCACGGGCAGCGGCGAGAAGTCGTGCTCCTTCTGGAAGTCGAAGAGGTTCTGCTCGAGCAGCTCGAAGACCAGGTAGCACTTGGCGCCGTCGTGGAAGGCCTCGAGGAAGCGCACGATGTGCGCCGCGTCGGCGTCCAGCGCGCCCATGGCGCGCAGCAGCTTCAGCTCGTTGCGCACGACGCGGCTGCGGTGCCCGTCGTCATGCAGGATCTTGATGGCCACCATCTCGCCCGTGCTCCTCCGCCAGCTCTTGGCCACCTCCCCGAAGGTGCCCTTGCCCAGCGTGTCCACCACGTCGTAGCACTCCGTGCCCGACTCCAGCGTCACCATGGCCGGTGCCAGCGGGTCCCTCCCTTCCCAAAATCAGAGCCGGCTCCGGCTCCCGGCAAAGAGCGTCCTCGCACGGTGCCGCCGGCACCGTCGTCGCCACCCCGGAACCGAGCGGTGACCCAACAAGGGCCCGGTTCCGGCATCGCCGGGGCCCCGGCGTCCGGGCACTGCGGAGCGACGGATCCAAAGGCACCGGCCGGGAGAGGAGCGGGCCCAGTCCCGGCCACTTTTCCCATCTCCAGGCCGTTCCCAGGATGCTCTGGCATCCCGGGATGCACCGGCGCTCGAGCCACAGACGACACCGGGGCCAGGGCCGTGCTCAGGTTAATGTTTATTCCGAAGGGACAGAGAACAGGGGACAAGGGGCAAGAACATGGACAAGGCCCAGGCGGGACAAGGGGCAAGAACATGGACAAGGCCCAGGCGGGAGACACCTGGATTAATTGCATTTAGATGGGAAAGGGAAGGGGGGAGCAACCGGCTTGGAACATCTTCCTGGGGCCAGGGAGTTAGGGAGCCCCAAATTCCAGTGTGAATGGAAACCCCGCGCTGGCCTGGGATTCTCCTCCGAAATCACGCAAGGAGCGGTGGCACCGGAGATCCACATCCCATCCTGCTGCACCAGGAGCAACGGCACCACCACCTGTTAGTTGCCGGCTCCCGGTGTTTGGAAAACAAGCCGGAAAAGCAAATGGGAGAGCGGGATGCGAGGAGTTAACCTCGGGAGAGGGGTTAAAGCAGCGGCGCCCACGGAGCGGCCCCGCGTTCCGGGAATGCCGTGCGGCCGGGAGCGCCGCTCCGTTCCGGCCACACGTGCAGCGAGCGCCGGCGGCCTCAGCGCCCGCGTCAGGCGGCCGTGCCGGAGACACCGGCCACCACGGGGCGAGCGGGAGCCGCCAGCTCCAGCCGGGGCAGGTGCCACCGGTGCTCCCGGTGTTCCTTCCCGGCGCCATCATCCCGGAGCGGCTCCGCGGCTCCGAAGCCCTTGGGACGCACCAGCTCCAGCACGGCCTTCCTCACGCCGCCCCTCCTCATCCTCGCCTCGTCGCCGCCCTCCGGGATGCCGCGGGCCCGGATGATGCCGAAACGCGGCAGCTTCACGCGGCTCCGCTTCCTGGCGGCCTCCGGAATTCCAGGGCCTTCCCCAGGCGCTGCCAGCTCCAGCTCCGGCACCTTCAGCGCCGGCCACTTCCCTTCCAGCTCCGCTGGCTGACGGGATTTGGGCCCCTGCATCCCAGGGCTTCCCGCTTCCCATTCCCCGTTGGCAGAGAAGCCGACGTCTGGGATGGAGACGTGGGACAGGCCACACGGGAACGCGGCTGCCCCGGTGCTGCCTCTGTCTCCGGCTCTGGCAGCTCCCGCTTTTCCCAGCCCCAGCAGCGGCACCTTCACATGGAATTTGCCTTCCGGATGCTCCGCTGGCTCCGCGGGGAGGCCGTCGGGAAGCGAAGGCGCCCGCCCGCCGGCACCGCGGACGTCGGGGCTGGAGCCTCCAAACCGCGGCAGCCGCATCCCGCTCCATCCCAGGGGCCGCTCCGGCTCCCTCCCCTTGGGCAGCCCCAGCCAGGACGCGCGGGAGGCGCCTCCGGACGCGGCCGGCGGCAGCTCCGGGTCGGAGCGCCGCAGCGCGGGCAGCGCCACGCGCAGCCGCGGCACCCGCAGCCGGGGGCTCCCGGCCGAGCCGCTGCGTTCCCGGCGCTCGGCGTTCCCGGCGCTCCGCGGCAGCCCCACGTCCAGCTCCAGCGCCGGCAGCGCCGCGCCGCCCGACGGCACCCGCGGGGCCCCGGCGTCCCCGGGCTCCGGCGCGGCCCGGCCGCCCGCTCCCATTCCCGGCAGCTCCACCTGCGGCAGCTTCATCCCGGCCGCTGCCGGCGGCATCCGCAGCTTCCCCTTGGGCACCAGCCGCGGCAGGGTGAACCTGGGCGCTTTGGCCTTCCCGGCGGAGCCGTCTGGCTCCGGCTCCAGGCTGAGCTTCCGCAGGCTCCTCTCCAGCGCCGCCGGCTCCGGGGCCGCACCGGGACCTTCGGCCGCCGCTTCCCGGGCCACCGGCAGCTCCAGCGCCACAGCCACCGGCGGCACCGCGATGTCCAGCGCCGGCACGGCTGGGAGCGCCAAATGCGCCGGCGCCACCTCCGCCTTGGGCACGCCGAGGTCCGCTTTGGGAAGGGCGGCTTTTCCGGGCGGCTCCGGCACCGCGGGCAGCAGCTCCACGGCAGCACGCGGCACCGCGATCTCGATGGCCGGCACCTTCACCGCGGGCAGCTTGGGCAGCCCCGCTTTGTCCCCCGCTTTGGCCAGCGGGATCTGGGGCCCCTTGGCGGCATCGCGGGGCTCCGCCGGGCGCCGCGGCGCCGGGAGCTGCAGCTCCAGTGCGGGCGCCGGCACCGCGATCTCCAACGCGGGAGCTCGTGGCGGAGCCTCCGGCGCCGCCGGCACCGCCGGGGCCGTCGTGCCGGGCAGGCTCAGCCCCACGTGCACCTTGGGGGCCGCCACGTCCAGCTCCACGCGGGGCGCCCGGAACCGGGGCTCTCCTGCCTCCGGGGGCGCTTTGGGCCCCGGTGGCTCCAGCGCCGCCGCTTCGCGCACCGTGAGCCGCGCCGGGGGCGGCCGCGCGCGCCGGGGCTCCGCCGGCGGAGGCTGCGGCGCCGGGGAGGCCGCTCGCGCTCCCGGCGCCCTCCGGCCCCGCACGAGCCGCGAGAGCCCGGGCAGGGAGAACTCCACGTCCACGGGCCCCGCGGGCGCCGCCGCCGCCGCCCTCGGCACCTTCTTCTTCTTCTTCCTCAGGGGCGTCAGGCTCTTGATGCTCTGCGGGGAACGGGGCGGCCTCTGTGCTGCACGCGGCCTCCACCGCGTGTGGAGCCTCCCTGCGTGCAGCCTCCTCCCTGCATGCAGCCTCCTCCTTGCACGCAAACTACGGCCCCAGTGCAACCTCCTCCCTGCATGCAACCTCCTCCTTGCATGCAACCTCCTCGCTGCTTGCAACCTCCTCCCTGCATGCAGCCTCCTGCTCACGTGCAGCCTCCACCCCGCGTGCAGCCTCCACCTTGCATGCAACCTGCTCGCTGCTTGCAACCTCCCCCCTGCTTGCAGATCCCTGCCCCCGTGGGATCTCCTCCCTGCGTGCAGCCTCCGCCTTGCGCACAAGCTCCACCCCACACGCAGCCTCCACCTTGCATGCAAAGTCCTCTCTGCATTCAGCCTCCTCCTTGCATGCAACCTCCCTGCACGCAACCTCCCCGCACACAACCTCCCCGCATGCAACCTCCCCGCATGCAACCTCCCTGCATGCAACCTCCCTGCATGCAACCTCCC
>JASSRY010000631.1:0-12435 GCA_032466555.1 Tinamus major | reverse complement strand
GCCCCTGACTCCCCAGGGTCCCCTCAGGCCTCCGCATCGCCCCAATGTCCCCAGGGTCCCTTCTGCATCGCCCCAATGTCCCCAGGGTCCCCTCTGTGTCCCCTCGCGTCTCCGCATCGCCCCAGCATCCACAGGGTCCCCGCCGCATCGCCCCAGCGTCCCCTCCGCGTCCCCTGCACCTCCACATCGCCCCAGCGTCCCCAGGGTTCCCTCCACATCACCACAGCATCCCCTCCACGTCCCCTCTGTGTCCCCTTGCGTCTCCGCATCGCTCCAGCGTCCCCAGGGTCCCCTTCCATCGCCCCAGCGTCCCCTCCGCGTCCCCTGCACCTCCGCATCGCCCCAGTGTCCCCAGGGTCCCTTCTGCATCTCCCCAGTATCCCCAGCGTCCCCGCTGCGTCCCCTGCACCTCCACATCGCCCCAGTGTCCCCAGTATCCCCTCCACGTCCCCTCCTGCCTCCACATCACCCCAGGGTCCCCTCTGCATCCCCTCATGCTTCCACATAACCCCAGTGTCCCCAAGGTCCCCCCACACCTCCGCATCTCCCCAGCATCCCCAGGGTCTCTTCTGCGTCCCCTCGCATCTCTGCATTGCCCCAGCGTCCCCTCCGTGTCCCCTTGCGCCTCTGCATCGCCCCAGTGTCCCCACGGTCCCCTCCGTGTCCTCTCCCACCTCCCCATTGCCCCAGCATCCCCAGGGTCCCCTCTGCATCGCCCCAGGGTCCCTAGGGTCCCCTCTGTGTCCCCTCGCGCCTCCCCATTGTCCCAGCGTCCCCAAGGTCCTCTCCGCGTCCCCTCATGCCTCCCCATTGTCCCAGCGTCCCCAGGGTCCCCTCTGCGTCCCCTCGCGCCTCCCCATTGTCCCAGCGTCCCCAGGGTCCCCCGCGGCCGCGGGCACCTTCTGGGTGACGACGAGGAAGCGCAGGGCGCTGAAGTGGGGCTGGCCGGGCGCGGGCGCCTTGGCGGGCAGCGCGTGGGGCGACTCCAGCACTGTGCTGGGATTCACCATCTTCTCCACCAGCATGAGCCACGCGTCCAGGAACTCGCCGGTGCCGTCGGGCAGCTCGGGGTGCTCCAGCCCCTCCGCCACCGGCACCTTCCCGCCCATGGACAGCGCCCAGTTGAAGGTCCTGGAAAAAAGGGGGGGAAAAGACGGTGTGGGGGGAGATTCGGGGTCCAGAATACCCCTCGCTCTCGTGTTTGGCCTTGGATTTGGTGGGGGCTCCATCCCAGGGGTAACAGGTGGCTCCCGGGTGCCTTGGGGGAGCCCCAGGATCCTCTGGGGAAGTGGGGAGAGCCCTGCGGGGTCCCAGGGGAGCTCGGGGGAGCCCCAGGATCCCCTGCGGGGTCCGGGGGGAACTTGGGGGAGCCCCAGGACCTCCTGGGGGAGTGGGGAGAGCCCCGTGGAGTCCAGGGGGGCTCGGGGGAGCCCCGGGACCTCCTGGGGAAGCAGGGAAAGCCCTATGGGGTCCTGGGGGAGCTCGGGGGAGCCCCGGAACCCCCTGGGGGAGCAGGGAGAGCCCCAGGACCTCCTGGGGGAGCTGGGAGAGCCCCGTGGGGTCCAGGGGGGCTTGGGGGAGCCCCGGGACCTCATGGGGGAACGGGGAGAGCCCTGCAGGGTCCCGGGTGCCTTGGGGGAGCCCCAGGATCCCCTGGGGAAGCAGGGAGAGCCTTGCGGGGTCCTGCGGGGGCTCGGGAGAGCCCCCGGACCTAATGTGGGAGCGGGGAGAGCCCTGCAGGGTCCTGGGGGGTCTCGGGGGAGCCCCGGGACCTCCTGGGGAAGTGGGGAAAGCCCTGCGGGGTCTCGGGTGCCTCGGGGGAGCCCCCAGATCCCCTGGGGAAGCGGAGAGAGTCCTGCGGGGTCCAGGGGGAGCTTGGGGGAGCCCCAGGACCTCCTGGGGGAGCGGGGAGAGCCCCGCGGGGTCCCGGGGGGTTTTGGGGGTCCCAGGGCTCACTCGAAGAGCGCGTTGTGGCCGCCGGAGCACAGGAACTTCTGCAGCATGAGGTGATAGGGGAACTTGCGCTCGTCAAACAGCATCGGCGACGTGAAGCCCACGGAGCAGATGAAGAACGTCAGGCTGCGGGGGGGGGACGGAGCAGCAGCCCCGCCCTAGCGTCAGGCCCCGCCCCTCGGGCCCCACCCCTTCAGGAGACCCCGCCCCCAGCCCCGCCCCTCAGCCCTGTGGCCCCCCCATGCAGACTGGGAGCACTAAGCCCCTCCCAAAAACTCCTTGACCCCGCCCCCAGCCCAGACCCCCATGGCCCCGCCCCCTTAGCCTCACCCTGAGCCACTTGGCCCCACCCCCAGAACCTTTGGCCCCGCCTCCAGGCCCCAAACCCAGCTACCCCAGCTTCACTCTGAGCCCTTGGCCCCACCCCAGCCACCCAGGCCCCACCCCCAAAGGCCTTGGCCCCGCCCTAGGCACCCTGGCCCCATCCTTTAAAGTTTTGGCCCCACCCCCAAAGGCCTTCGCGCCCCCGCCCCCCCAGCACCTTGCCCCAATCCTTTAAGGCTTTGGCCCCGCCCCAGGCACTCTGGCCCCACCCCCAAAGGCTTTGGCCCCACCCCAGGCACTCTAGCCCAATCCCTTAAGGTCTTGGCCCCACCCCAGGCACCCTGGCCCCACCCCAAAAGGCTTTGGCCCCACCCCAGGCACCCTAGCTCCGCCCCCACGCCCTTGGCCCCGCCCCCGCGCTGACCGGAAGCGGGGTGTCGGGGTGTAGGGGGGCGGCTGCCAGCTGAGCCCCTTGGTGAGCAGCTTGGTGAGGGCCGAGGCGGTGGCGCGGGCGGCCGGCGTGGGCGCCGGGGCGGCGCTGGCCGCGTGGTGGCTGCGCCGCTGCCGCACCGGGGAGCCCACGCAGAGCTTCACGAGCAGCCCGAAGAGCTCGGCCAGCGCGCGGCCCAGGCGCGACGAGGCTGCGGGGGAGACGGGGGCAGCGGGTGCATCCCACAGCGCTGCCCGAGCTCCGCGCGCCGCCGCGACGGCGCGCGCGGCCCCGGCGCTCGTACCCGAGAGCAGCGGCTTGATCTGCTTGATGCGGGCGGCCATGGCCGGGGTGATCTTGGCCTTGCCCTTGGCGTCGGCGGCGCTGGGCTCGTCCGTCTCCATGGGGGCCAGCGCGTCGCTGTCCAGCCCCATCCCCTCCAGCAGCCCCTGCGCGGGGGGCTCCGCCGCGGCCCCCCCGGCGGCCGCCTCCGCGTCGCCCTCTGCACAACGGCCGTCAGTGCGGGGGGACCCCCCACTCATGGGGGTCCCCCCCAGCAAATCGCGCCCCCCAACCCAACGTACCCGCTCTCCGGCCGCCCTGCACCGGGCTGGGTGCCGCCTTCTCCTCCTTGGGCACCAGCTTCTGCATGTCGGCCTGCCCGAACTCGCAGCCTGGGGGGAGGCTGCCGTGGGGCAGGGGGGTCAGTGGGGCGCCCCACAGGCGGGCAGAGCCCCCCCGGCCCGGCGCGGTACCTGTTCGGGGTGCAGAGCGAGAGCAGCACGGTGCTCTCCCACACCAGCGAGCAGTAGAGCTGGCTGAGCTTCCCCAGCACGCTGAGCCCCAGCTGCGAGCCCCACTGGTTCACCGAGATGGCGCGGATCTCGCTCTGCGGGCACGCGGCGCCGTCAGGCCCCGCGGCCCCGGCGGCCCCCGCGCCGCCCCCCGGCGCCGCGCGCCACCGACCTGGCCCACGCGGCACGTGTGCACGAACATCATGATGTAGGCGTGCGCGGCGGTGAGCGCGTGCAGCAGCGGCGTGGCCTGCGCCGACAGCGTCGCGTCGGCCACGCTGCCCGCGGCCGCCAGCTCGCGCAGCAGCACCGAGCCCCCCGGCGCCTCGATGGGCCGGTGCAGCGGCTCCAGCGCCGACAGCACCGCGTCCAGCTGCAGCAGCCCCTCCTGCAGCACCTTGGGCTCGTGCGACAGCGTCTGCGCCACGGGGAGGGCGCTCAGCGCCGGGGGACACGGGGGGCGCCTCCCTCGCCCCCGGCCCCAGCCTCCTACCAGGATGGATTTGCAGACCCCGGCCACGGCCTGGCACGCGGCCGACGTGGGGAAGTCCACGGGCAGGTTGGGCAGCCCCAGGATGGTGACGAGGGGCCGCAGCCCCCGCTGCGCCACGAACTCCTGGCAGTGGTCGTCCGTCGTGTTGTTGCTCAGGATGGACTCCACGAACTTCATCTTCATGGGGCAGGAGACAGCACAAGGGCTCAGAGGGCGACGGGACCCCCTCCCCGCGCGCCCCCCGGCCCGGCCGCGGCGCCCCACTCACCACGTTGAGGATATAGTCCATGAGCGGGATCGGGATGCGCTCCTCCGTGCCCACCACCCTGAGAGGAACACGGGTGCTGAGGGGGCGGCGGGGGGCCCGCGCCGTCCCCCCCGCCGCGGGGCCGCACTCACTGCTGGCTGGGCTCGGCCTCGCTCTGCTGCGTGGCGCTGAAGCTCTGCATGGCCTGCACCTCCTCCTCCTCCTCGTCCTCGCTGGAGGCCTCCTCGGCGGCGTGGGGCGAGCGGGGCGGCGGGGCCGCCGCGGTGCCGTCCGCCTTCTGCATCGAGGGCTTCTGGCAGATGTACTTGGGGTCCCGGCCCAGGCTGCAGATCTCCTCCAGGAGCTGCGGGCGCAGAGCGGGGGTGACGGGGGGCTCGGGGGTGACGGGGCGCTCGGGGTGACGGGGGCTCCCCGCGGCGCCCACCTTGATGATGGCCGTGGTGGCGTCCGTCTTGAGCGTGGGCTGGTGCCGCATGAGCTCGTCCACAGCGCTGCCCAGGTTGGAGGCGGTGTCCCCTGCGGAGCGGGAGGAGGGCTCGGACGCCAGGGCCCCTCGGCGCGGCGCGGGGCCGGGGCGCGCGCGGGGCTCACCCAGCGGGTCGGAGCTGCGGCGGCGGCGCATGGCGGGGAGGTAGTCGGGCGAGAGCAGCACCTTGAAGAGGCGCTCGAAGGGCTGGCACTGCACGAAGGACTGCAGCCCGCGCGCGTTGAGGCACAGCGCGCTGAACACGTTGGGCAGCGAGCCCAGCACCTCCCGCGTGGCCGGCACCTGCGGGGGCTGCGGTGAGGACCCCGCGCGCCGCGCGAGCCCCGGCCGCGGCGCCGGCCCACTCACGTCCTTGATGAGCAGCGCGTGCAACATGACGTCGGTGAGGCCGTTGTCCTGCAGGGAGGAGAGCAGCGAGGGCTCCTGGAACACGAACACCGTCACCACCTCCGTCGCTGCAGCGGGACGAGACAGGGGGGAATGAGCAGGGGGGCGGCGCGCGGCCCCCATCGCCGCCGGCCCCGCCGCGCGCCGCCGCGCTCACCCAGCAGGAAGAGCGAGGGCCCGTAGTACTCGGCGTTGCTGATGATGTGCTTGAGCGACGTGGGCAGCGAGCCGTCCATGACTGCGGGGGACGGCAGTCGGCAACGTCACCTCCCGCCCCGGCGCTGCCCCCCGCCCCGTGCCGCCCCCCGCGCCCCCGCACCGTGCCGGATGCCGTCGGAGAAGGCCGGGTCCTGGATGGCTTTTTTCAGGAAGTTGAGCATGGATTTGAGCAGGGCGGCGCGCTGCGGGATGCACTGCACTCCTGCGGGGCACAGGGGCCCGTGAGCGGCGCGCGGGGGGTAACGGGCGCTGGCACCGGGCGCTGGCACCTACCGCTGCGCGGCGGGGGGCTGCCCGCGGCCACGGCGCTGGTGCTGGGCACGGCGGCCCCCGGCGCCCGCGGCTCCGGCGGCGCCTCCGGCCGCGGCTCGGAGCCGGACGGGCCGGGACTGCCCTCCATGGCCACGTCCGTCACTGCGGGGTGGGGACAACGGGTCAGCGCGGGGCGCCCGAGCGGGGACGAAGCCCCCCCGTCCCGTTCGCTCACCCTCCATGTCGGTCTCCATGTCTTCGCCCTCGGGCAGCGCGGCCGCGGCGGCCGCCGGGCGCTGCACCTTGGGCTTGATGACGAAGGGGCACTCGCGGCGACACAGATCCACCTCGTGCTGCGGGAAGGGGCCGTGAGCGCCCGCGGGACGGGACGGGGGCGCGGGACGGGGGGCGCCGGGGGACCCACCTCGAGGCGGTAGATGAAGATGGAGAGGCCGCTGTGCGACTGGAAGGCGGCCATGTCCAGGTTGGTGATGAGGTCCACGACGCGCACGGCCCGCGTCACGAACGTGATCTGGTCCTGCTCGTCCCCCAGGAACTTGATCACCTGCGGAGCGGGAGGAGCGGAGCGGGGCCGTGGAGCAGCCGCGGGGCCCCCCCGTGTCCCCCCCGTGTCCCCCCGGGTCCCCCGCGCACCTTGAGCAGAGCCTCCATCATCCCGCACGACACCAGCGCCTCGCCGCCCGCGTCGTAGCTGGCCAGGTGGTAGAGGAAGGAGAAGAGCGCGGTGGCGAACTGGTGCGGGTAGGGCTCCATGGAGGGGTCTGGGGGGGCCGGGAGGGGGTGTCAGCGTGGCTGCCCCCCCCAAAACGCCCCCCCGCTGCCCCGCACGCACCGATCATGGCCTGGATGCAGTTGCGCACGAGCACGGGCAGGAAGCCGTGGTAGGACGCGGTGCCCGTGCAGTCGATGATGCTGCTCAGCTTGGGCGTCCGCTCCAGGTGCACGATGGAGGTGAGCGTGCGCAGCGAGGCCGCCTTGATGTCCTGCAGAAAGGGGGGGACACACGGTGAGGGGGGCACCCTGGGGACACCGGAGGGGACACGCGGGGCCGCGGCGCCCGGCCCCACCATGAGCTGCTTGTCGGTGATCTGCAGCACGTCCACGAGCTCCTCGATGAGCCCGTTGTACAGGATGCTGTTGGCCGACTCCTGCAGCGCGTTGGAGTAAACTGCGGGGGACAAGCGCGGCGGGGGGGTCACCCCCTGCACGGGGAGGGGGTCCAGGCCGCCCCGGGCGCCCCCGCGGCCGTACCCAGGATGGAGATGGCGTGCAGCCGGGCCTGCACCGCCTGCAGCCGCTTCTTGTGGTTGGAGAAGCCGTGCGCCAGGCGGATGTGTGTGAACAGCAGCATCTGCGGGAGGGGACAGCAAGGGGGGGTCAGCAGCTGCCCCCCCGCCCCAGCCCCCCGCATGGGGAGGTGCCCCCCACTCGCCTGCTTGTCCTTGGGGATGCTGTACATCTTGGTGAGCGACTCCATGATTTCCGACGGGCTCTCCGAAATCTGCAATGGGATGGGGGGAAGCTCGGCACTCATCTGCCCCCCCATAGCACCCCCTGGACCCCCCACCCCCGCTGCAGCACCCACCTTGTCCAGCTGCTCGATGTGGATGTAGTGCAACGTGGTGCTGGTGGCCTGCGGGAGGACAGGGGACACCGGCGGTGAGGGGTGGCACGAGGGGGACGGTCCCGGCGGCGCCGAGGGCGGCACTCACCCGTTTATCCACCTTGACCTCGGCGCCCGGCTCCGCGTAGAACTCGAAGTGCAACGTGGTGGCGCTCGGCGGGTATTTCTGCGCCGCGGCGGGGGCGACAGCGTGAGCGGGGCCCCCCCAAACCCCTTTATTCGGGTGGGGGGCTACAGGGACGGGGGTCGGCGGCGCTCACCAGCATGTGCAGGTCGCGGCAGCACTCGGCCAGCCCAAAGCCGTTCTCTTTGCCGCCCCAGCTCTGCGCGAGGAGGAGGAGGGCGGCGATGAAGGCGGCGGGTGCCCCCCAAAACACCCAGCACCCCAAAACCCCCCCAGCCGCGCTCACCTCGGCCAGGTGCTGCAGGCGGGACAGCAGCGGCGCCCGCTTGTCGGAGCCCAGGCGCGTGATGTAGTTGGAGCGTTTGCTGAAGACGTAGAGCAGGTTGAGCACGGCCAGCACCACCTGCATGTCCGACGAGGCCAGCAGCGTCGTCAGGTGCTGCGGGGAGGGGACAGCGGCCGTGAGGGGCCGGCGGCGGCGCCGCGGAGCCCCCCGCGCCGCCGGCGCCCGCGCCCACCTCGATGGAGCTGTAGAGGTGCCGCGAGAAGCTGTACTCGATGAGCAGCGCCGTGAAGTTGAGCACGGCCAGGAGCAGCGCCTTGAGCTGCTGCCGCTGGGGCCGGTCGCAGGCCAGCAGCCAGGCCATGGCCTCCACGGCGCGGCCGCCCTCGGCCAGGATGCCGTCGAAGCGGTCCAGCAGGTCCACCCAGTGGTAGAGCTCGCACTGCGGCCGCGCGCCCGTCGTCAGCGCCCGCCCCGGGGGGGGCACGCGCGGGATCCCCCCCCATGCCCCAACCCAGCCCCGTGGGCTCCCTGCGGCTCCTCCACTGCAGCTCCCCTTCCTCAGGGCTCCCCCGGCCCCACAAGATTCCAGGGAGGGAAGACCTGGTTCCCCAACCAAATGATCCCAAGTGAATTCCAAAACATCCCCCTGCTCTGTAAACACAAACCAAGTTCAGAGAGCAGCTCCACATTCTACCCCCCCACCCAACGTTTCCCTCAGCCAAAGGATCCCAAAGAAATTCCAGAGCATCCCAGCTCTTCCTCAATGTCAGAGAGACCCCCCCGATCCCGGCGCTCCAGAAGCACCAGCCACGTTTTGGGTGGGGGGGCTCCACGTTCCGCCTGTCCCCAGCGCAGGTTGGGAGCCCCCGTTAACCCCCCACATCGCACACGAGGGGCTCCGCGCGCCCCCCCGCCCCCGAAACGCGACGCTCCATAAGGACAAGCAGCCCGGGGGGGCCGGGGGGGCAGCTCCCACCTTCCCGATGTTCCATGTCTTGATCTGCTGCAGCTCGGCCAGGAGCTGCTCGTCGCTGCAGCCCTTGAGCTTCTCGATGAGGGCCCTGCAGTCTGCGGGCTGGGGGGGGGACACGGGGACACGGGGACCGCGTCAGCCCCCGCGGCGCCCCCCAAACCCCCCCCGCGCCCCCCTCCCCGCTCACCGCCTCCGTGGGGGTTTTCTTCAGTTTAGTCCTGTCCACTTTCATCTTCGCTCGCTCGTCCGCACGCGGCGCCTGGGCGGGGGGGGTGGCTGCTGAGGGCCCAGGCGTCCGGGTGGCGTTGGGGGGCGGCGGGGGCGGGGGGGGGACACGCTATTGTGGGGCCGGGGACTGCGAGTCCCGTCAGGCACCGGGCGATGACGTCGCGGCTCCGCCGGGGAACAATGAATGTGCAAAACGGCCGGCGCGACGCGGGGAGGGACGGACGGACGGACGCGGCCGGGGAAGGGGGGGGCCCGCGCCCGCCGCCGCCGGCCCCGGTTGCCACCGGGAGGGTGAGGAGGGGGGCGGGTCGGGACGCGGAGGGGGCCGGCGCTTACCGGGAATCAGAGCCAGTCCATGGCCGCAGGGCGGCGACGCGGAGACCGGCGGGGGCTGCGGGGGAAGCGGCGCCGTGAGGCCTCGGCCCCGTGTCCCGCCCCTCCCGCGACCGAAAAATTCATAAAAGCCCCCCCGAAAACCACAAAAACACAACGTTTTTGGAGTGCAAACACCCTTCCCAAATACACGTAAGAAAAACGAAAAACGCCGAGAAAGCTGAGGGAAAGGAGGGGACCGCAGAGCCCCGGGCACATGTACGGAGGGGCAGCGGCTCCCCCGAGGAGCCGGCGGGGAGGCCGGAGGGGCCGAACCCCCTCCCGCCAACGGGGAGCCCCAGCCGGGCGCGGGCGCCGGGGCTGGACGGAGAAGGAAGAGCCGAAACCCCCCAAGTCCCCCCGCCAACGGCGGGAGGAGCCCCCAAAACGGGGGGGGGGGGGCAGCCCCGGGAACAAGGATCCCCCCCCGGGGCGCTGCGAACGGGGAGCGGGGCAGAGCCGGGGGCCCCGGGCGGACGTTCGGTGCGGGGAGCCGGGAGGCCGCGAGGAAACGAGACGCGCCCGGGCCCGGCGTGACGGGGCCGGACCGCCCGCCGGGGCAGAGCGGGGCCCGAGCCCGGCCGCGCCGCCGCTCCCGCCGGCCGAGCCCCCCCCTCCCCGCCCCCGGTACCTGCTGGGGGGCGGCGGAGGGGAAGGGGGTGAGAGGGAAAGAACGGAGATTGCGGGGGGGGGGGGGGGGTCAGCGCCGGGGCCGGCCGCCTCCTGCCGCCGCCGCCGCCATCTTACACAGAGCCCCCGAGCCGCGGCCCCGCCGAAATCCCGCGAGAACGCGGCTCCCGCGAGAGCCGGCGCGCGAGGGGCGGGGCGGGCGCCGCCATCTCGCGAGAGCGGCGGGGCGGCTGCGCGAGAAGCCGGGCTGACAGACTGAGTTCTCGCGAGAACAGAGCGCGCGCGTGTGTGTGACTAGGGGGGGGATATTCACTCCCTCCCCCCACCGCACCGGAGCGCGGCGGGGGGGGGGAGAGCGCGGCCGCGCCGGGTCTCGCGAGAGGATGTCCCACCGCAACATGAGCGTGGGGCAAACCTCGCGAGAATTCCATCCCCCGTCTCCCGCCCCGGTAACGACTCCATCGCCCCCCCTCCCCCACATGGCAGCATCGCCGGGGCGAGGAGACGCCGCGGGGGCGGGCGCGGGGGCCTCCGCCCGCCCCCTCCCCGCCCGAGGAAGCAGCACGTCCCGCGGGAGCGGCGGCGTCCCGGGACTCACCGGCGGGCGGGCGGCTCCCGCGAGACCTGCCAGGAGATCTCGCGAGGCCGCGGCGGGACACAACGGCCGCGGAGGGGAGGGGCCCCGTCTCGCCGTCTCGCGAGAGCCCCGCAAGCCTCGCGAGAATCCGGACTGTGCGCGGGAGGATGCGGGGAGGGGGCGGGGCTGGCGGCGGGTGGGGATGTCGCGAGACGCGCGCCCCGCCCCTTCTCCTCCCCCCCCCCGGTGCGGCGGGCACTTCTCGCGAGACTGACACCGCCTTCGCGCGAGAGGTGGAGCAGGCCGGGCAAGTCATGTGACACTCTGGAGACACGTTACTTTTTTTCCTTTTTTTTTTATTCTAACGATATAAAATTGGGAGGGGGCGTGGCCTCGCCCGCCTCCTAAGACAAGGGGCGGAGCCCAGCATGGCGCCTCAGCCAATGAGGTGCGGCCTCCCCCGCCCCCCCCCATCAACCTGAAAACGAGGGAACGGACTTAAAAGAAAAAAAAAAAAATCCAGCGGTGACCAATCCGAGGAAGCTCCGCCCCTCCCGTCAGCGGTGGGGCGGGGCCTCCAGTGCCGCTTTGCTCCAGCAGCGTCCAATCACACGCGGCTGCCAGGTGGGGGGGCGGGGCTACACACAGCTGCCCCCCCCTCACGGGAGACGCCGAAGGGGTGGGGAGGAGGGCGTGGCCTCACGAAGACGGGCGTGGCCACGCAGACGCCCCGCCCTTGCAGCAGAGGGCGTGGCCGCGAGGGGGCGGGGGCTCACGGGGAGGGGCGTGGCCGCGCAGGGCTCCCCCCATGGCAGCAGACAGCGCAGCGGCACCGGGGGGGCGTGGCCGAAGGGGGCGTGTCCGGGAGGGGGGCGTGTCCCCCCAGGCCCCTCCCCGCGCTCAAAGCAGCAGCTTCCCGTTGCGGTGGATCTTGAGGATCCGGCCCAGGCGCTGCTTGGCCGTGGCCAGGCCCTTGCGGGGCCGCCGGCCGCCCCCGGCCGCAGCCACCGCCACCGTCGTCCCGGCACCGGCCCCGGCCCCGCGCGGCGCCTCCCCCCGGCCGCCCCCCCGGCCCGGCGCCCACTCGCCCGGCGGCGGCGCCCGCCGCGGCCCCGACAGGAAGACGCCGGGCGCCATGGGGGTGGGCGCCCGGCCCGGCGGCCCCGGCCGCGCCGTGTACTCGTGGTCGGCCAGGCTGGGCGGGTAGGGGGGCGGCTCCGCCGGGCCCTCCGCCTCCGCCCCGGCGCCCCCCACCTCGGGATCGGCCGCCTCGGGAGACGCCGCCGCTTCCGGCTCGGGCTCCGGTTCCGGCTCCGGGTCCGGCTCGGGCTCCGGCTCCGGGCTGGGCGGGCGCCGCTTGGCCGGGCCCTTCCGCCGCTGCAGCTTGCGGTGCTCCTAGTTGGGAAGGGAGGAGGACGTGGGCAGCGCGTGGGCCTCCAGCCACCCCCAAAAGCCCCCGTTTTTGCCCCAAAATCCTCGCTGGTACCTGCTGGGCCAGCTTGGCGGCAGCAGCCGCCAGCCCCGTCTCCACCGAGGCCACGCGGGTGCCCTCGCGCACGGGGCGGCTCTGCCGCGGCAGCGTGGGGGTGACGCGGGCTGCGGGGACAAGGACCCCCCCGGTGAACAACGGCGAGAAAGCCGGGGGGGGGGGATGCCAAAGCAAGGGGGGGCCCAGGCGTCCGGGCGGCCTCCTCCGACCTTTGGGGCTCCAGGGCGCGTCGTCCGTCACCTTCTTCCTCTTCGGCAGCGACTTGAGCGCGGGGTCGTCTTCATCCGACTCCAGCGAGGGGTAAACTGAGGCACGGGGGTTAAAACACATAGGGGCAGCTGAAGCCCCCCACCCCGGCCGCGGCACTCACTGTACTCGGCGTCCTTGAAGCAGGCGCCCAGGCTGTCGTGCTCGTCGGGGCTGCCCTCGTCGTCGTCGTCGCTGTCGGTGCTGCGGGGCGCGGGCGGGGGGGCGCCGCGGCGGGGGCCCCCGGAGGCGCCCGCG
>JASSRY010000630.1:0-13059 GCA_032466555.1 Tinamus major | reverse complement strand
TGTCCCTGGCTGACACACACACACCCGGGTGACACACGCGTGCTCCCCGGCTGACACGCGTGTCCCCGCGTGCAGCTGCCGCCCAAGGGGCGCCTGCGGGCGCTGTGCGCGCGGCACGTGGAGGAGCTCCAGGCGTTCCGGCGCCGCCAGCCCGGGGGGCCGCTCGCCGCCTTCCCGCCCCTCTACAAGGAGCTCTTCGAGCCCGAGCCCCCCGGCGCCCCCTGAGCCGCCCGGACGCCGGGGCCCCGGCCCGGCCCTGCGCGGGGCTGGCGGCACCCGCGGACGGGCTGCGGCACCCGGGGATGCTCCGTCACCCCGGGAGGCTCCAACGACCGGGCTGCAGCGGCCCCCAGCAGCCGGGGGTGTTGCTGTGTCGCCGCGGGGTGTTGTGTCACCCGGCCGTGCGGCGTCACCCGGAGACGCTCCGTCACCCCGCGGGACTCCGGCACGCGGAGGTGCCCCGGGCCGCGGCCCCGCGCGCCCGCGGGGGGGGCAATAAAGACTCTGGGGCCAGACACGGCCACGCGCGTCACTGTCGCCCGTCGCGTCCCCGGGGCTCCCACCCGCCCCGGGCACAGTGGGATCTCCCGTACCCCCCTACCCCCCATCCCCTCCCGGAATGGTGCGGTCCATGGGGGCGTGCCCAAGCCGCCCTTCTTCCCTCCTATTGGCTGCCGCGGGCTCCCGCTGCGCCGCCACTGGCGGGTTTATTCCCAGGCCGGCGCCCCCGCCCCGCCCCTCCGCCCGCTCCCCTCCTCGCGGATTGGCGGCGCCCCGTGGGCGGCCTTCGGGGATTGGCCGCCGCCCCGCCGGTGGTGATTGGTGCGGCAGGGAGGCGGGTGGGTTATGATTGGAGGGAGGGCAGAGGGGGTGGGGCTTGCGGTGGCGGCGGGCGCGTGAGGAGAGCGGGGAGGCAGGTGCGGAGAGACCGGGAGGGGAACGGGAAAGGGACCGGGAGGGGAACGGGAAAGGAACGGGAAAGGGACCGGGAGAGCCGGGGAAGGGACCGGGAGAGCCGGGAAAGGGCCGGGAGGGGAACGGGAAAGGGACCGGGAGAGCCGGGGAAGGGACCGGGAAGGGACCGGGAGAGCCGGGAAGGGAACGAGAGGCAGTGGGAGAGCCGGGAAGGGACCAGGAGCACCGGGAAGGAAACTGGAAGAGATGGGAAGGGAATGGGGGGCACAGGGAAGGGCACTGGGAGAGGCGGGAAGGGAACAGGGAGCACCAGGAAGGGACCGGGAGCACCGGGAGAGCTGGGAACAGAACGGGGGGCAGCGGGAAGGGACGTGGGGGCCCCGTGTGGTCCGGCGGGGGCAGAGGGTTCCCGGCGCTCCGGCCGCCCTCCCTGCAGCCCCGCGGGGCTGGTGGGATCGTCCCCTCCAGGCCCTGGGGACGATGCGGCCGGAGGCGCCCGCCGGGAGCAGCCTCACGGCGCTGCAGAAGGTCGCGCTGCTGCTGGGCATCCCGGCCGGCGCCACCGTCCTCTACATCCTGTACCGCCGCTGCCGCGAGCGCCGCGGTAGGTGTCGCGGGGCGGCAGCCGCGGGCGCTCCGAGACGCCCCTGCGGCGCGGGGAGCTGACACGGAGCCCCCGGGGGCCGTCCCGGGGATGGGACGGGTGTTGGGGCGGCGTCACCAGCTCCGCGTTTCGCTCCCGGGGGTTCCTGGCTCCCTGGTGCGGGGGACGGCGCTGGGGACGCTCGGTGAGCGCCGGCTTTCGCGCGCAGAAGAGCGACTCCCGTTCCTGGGCGAGGAGGACCTGGAAATCAAGATGAAAGTGCCCCGCGCGGCCGTGAAATCCATCATCGGGCGGAAAGGAGCCACCATCAAGCAGGCAGGTGTCACCGGAGGGGGTTTTGTCCCCTGTGTGGGTTCCGGAGCCGCTGCGGCCACCGGTCCCCGAGGGGAAAGGGGAGCGTGGAGCCGAGGCCGTGCCCTGCGCCCGCAGCTGCGCAGGGAGACGGGCGCCCACATCGACGTGGAGGCGGAGGACAGCGAGGAGCAGGCGCTCGTCATCGCGGGCTCCCCGGGCCAGGTGTGCCGCGCCAAGGCCGCCATCCAGCACATCGTGGCGGAGAACGCGCCCGCGGCGGAGCAGCTCCGCGTGCCGCAGCGCGCCGTCGGCAGGATCATCGGTACCGCGCGGGGCCCGGGGCAAGGGGCAGCTCCCGGGGACGGGATCCGCGTCCCCTCCCGGCGCGGAGGGAGGACCCTGTCCCCCGCTGTCCCCGCAGGCCGCGGGGGCGAGACCGTGCGGGCCATTTGCCGCAGCTCGGGGGCCAAGGTGACCTGCGAGCGCGAGGCCGGCGCCAGCGCGGCCCCCACGCGCCTCATCCAGCTCTCGGGGACGCGCAAGGAGGTGGCGGCCGCCAAGGTGGGTGGCGCGGCCCCCCCGGCGCCGCTGCTTTGGGACGGGCCCCCGCCAAACGCTCCTCTTTCCCCTCCAAAGAAACTCATCGTGGAGAAGCTCATGGAGGACGAGACGTTTCGCAGGGAGCTGGCGCAGTCGACGTCGATGCGGTGCCAGCGCAAGCAGCCCCTGGGCACGAGGAGGGAAGCGGCAGAGCCCGAGGCTCCTGACAGCGTTCCCGAGCGCGGAGCCGGGGACGGAGGTGCCTGCTGGGATGGGGACTCGCTCCTGGACGGGGCCTTCTTTGAGGACGCCCTGGAGCTGAGGGCTGAGCACGAGTCCCCAGAGGAACCAGCCGCAAGGCCTGATTCTGCCATGGCCAAGTTGGAGGGTAAGAAGTGTCGCCGTTGTCCCTGCGTGTGGCAGAGCTCGTGGCGGAGGCTGTAGCTGCAGCAGCCCCTTGGGGCCTGGCAAAGCGTGAGGCTCATTTAAGGCTCTGCAAATGCGGCCTGTGGCCTCTCCCGGGGAGGGGTTGGGGCCAGCCCGAGGTCTCTCCCACAGCTGCCAGCCCCGATTTCGGCTTCCTCGCGGACGAGCAGCTCGAGGTCTACGTCTCGGCCGCGGAAAATCCCGACCACTTCTGGATCCAGCTGGTGGGCGGGCGCAGCCTGCAGCTGGACAAGCTGACCAGCGACATGTCGCAGTTCTACGAGGGCAGAGGCCGCGCGGTGAGACCCCGTCCCTGTCCCCCGCGGCCCTCGTGCCTTCCCTCGGGATGTGACTCCGTCCCTCCCGCTCGTCCCGCCAGGCAGAGCTGGCGACTGTGCAAACAGGCGACATCGTGGCTGCTCCCTACGTGGACGGCAGCGCCTGGTACCGGGCGCGCGTCCTGGGCACCCTGGAGAACGGCAACCTGGATCTGTACTACGTGGATTTCGGGGACAACGGGGAGGCGCCGCGGGAGGCGCTGCGGGCCCTGCGGTGAGCGGCCGGGCAGACCCCGGCGCGGTCGGCACTCGGCTCGCGGCGCTGCAGGGAAGAGCCGAGGGAATTGGGTGGTTCTGGAGCAGTCGGGAAGGGAGCGGGCCCGAGCGGCTCCTCCTCGCCGTGCCCGGGGTGGCATCGTCGCCGTCGCTTTTTCCTCCCCGCCAGGACCGACTTCCTGAGCCTGCCCTTCCAGGCCATCGAGTGCGGCCTGGCTGGGATCGTGCCCGCCGGTGAGTGCGGAGGAGGATGCCCCCACCTGGCTCCATCCCCGTTCCCGGTACCGGGATCGCTGAGCGGCCGCTCCCGCAGGGGCCGAGTGGGAGGAGGCGGCGCTGGACGAGTTCGACCGGCTCTCGCACTGCGCCGCCTGGAAGCCCCTGCTGGCCACCGTGTCCAGCTACGGCCAGGCCGGGCCGCACACGTGGCCGCGCGTGTCCCTGCGCGACGGGGAGGTGAGCGCGGGCCGGGCCGGGCCCCGCGTGCCGCCCGGTGCCGCAGCTTCCGGCGCCGTCTCCCTCCCGCGCAGGGCCTGGACGTGGGCGCCGAGCTCGTGCGCTTGGGCTACGCGGCCTGGGCGCCCCGCGAGCACCCGGAGGCGGCCGCCGGGGACGTCCAGGCGGCGGAGACGCCGGTGAGTGCCCGCCCGGCCCGCGGCGGCGTGCGGGAGGGCTCTTCCCTACGGAATTCCGACACCGGGAAGGTCCCTTCACCCACTTTCACCTGGCTTTTCCTCCGCCCAGGACGACGTCGCGGGGCTCTGCCCCGGGAGCCCCTCATCGGAGCCCCAGAAAAGCCCCGAGGAGCCGCCGCTGCCCCTGGCCTGCGTCAGCCTTCCGGGTGAGCGCTGCCTCCGGACGGCACAACCCGGATCCCGTCGGCTCCGCGGCCCTCGGCACGGAGGGTCAGGCCCGAGAAGGGGCAGCAGGAGGGGCCTGGGTGCCTCCGCTCCGGCGCACGTTGCCTCCGACCCTTTTCTCCCGTGTCCCGTCGGCTAATCCCGCCCCAGCAGGGCTGATGGTTGGGATGGGAGAGCCGGCTGCTCCGGCACGGGTGGCACCTGCTCGCCGCGGCCGCTGGTGGTGGGTTCGTCCTCTCCGCTGCGGATTCCTGGTCCTCTTTGGAGGAGTCTGAGGTCCGTAGATGGTGGGAGATGAGGAGGGTCCCAGCCCTTTTCCTAAGGGCCAGCGAGGAGGAGGAGGGTGAAGGCAGGAGCCCTCCGGGCAGGGCGGCTGCCTGGGGACGGGGGCTCCAGCCTGGTGCCCTCACGCTCCGATTCCGTCTTTGCGGCACCAGCTCTGACTCCTCTGGCTTTTACAGCAGCCTCCAGTGGCCGCCCCCTCCCCAGCCAGGGAGGAGGAGGAGGAGGGCAGAGCGTGAAGGCCAAGCCGCAGCCCGCGCTCGGGCACGGTGTCACTGCGGGCGCCGGATCCGAGCCCTGCGCCGTTCAGTTACTGACTCTATTCCAGCACGAGCGGGTGCTTTGCACCTTGGAGCCGTCTCCGCTCTCCGTGGCTCCCGCCGCGTCGCCTCGTTGCGGCTCTGACCCCCCTCTCCCTGCGCAGGTGCCCCCGTGTCCGGCAGCGGTGACAACGTGGTGACGGCAACCGGCTCCCCGTGACGCCGCAGCACCGGGAGGCGCCGGCCGCGGGTGAGCGGGACGACGTGCGGGGCTGTCCCGGGTTGTCAGGGCTGGAAAAGGGACAATTCAGGCACAAGGGAGGGACGGAAAGTGCCATGCGCTCCCTCGGGGCCAACGCGTCCCCATGTCCTGCTTTGTCCCCAGCCCGCAGAGGACAAGGACGAGCGGGACGTGTCGGCTCTGCCCTCGACGCTTCTCTGCAGCATTGGGCACCTTTTCCACTTCAGCCTTCCCCCGGGCACGGAGATTTTGGAAACGGAACCAGCCGCAGCTTTATAAAAGCCAGGACTCTGGCCGGAGCATGGAAAGCCCTTGGAAATGAGCTCAGGCCCGTGTCGACTTCCCAAGGTTTCCAGGGCAGCGTTGGCCTCTCGACCACGGTGGGGCCCTCCCCTTCGCTCACATTCCCCACGTTCGGAGCGGCCCCTTCCCGGAACGAAGCGACATCTCCACCCTGGAGCCCTGGGATCAACCCGGCTCCTTCTCGCCTGTTCCCAGCAGGAAACCACAGGGGCCAAAGCCGGGGCCCCGGGTGCAGGGCTTTGCGGTGCCGGCGCCGAGGGGGCCGCTACCGCCGCGGTTGAGGTGTTGCTGCTGCTGTGTGTTCCCCGAGGGAGGTTGTGGTCACGGGCGTGATTCTCTGTGGGGCTGTTGCCTCTGTTCAGTTGCGGTTTTGCTGTTTTTTCTTTTCTTTTTAATTTATTTTTCTTACCCCAGGCTGGTTTCGGGGCGCGGGCAGAGCCCCTGTTTCTGGATTCAATAAAGTTGAGCGTTTTGGAGCGCAGGGGCCGTGCTGGAGCGGGGCTTGGAGCCCCCTCCACGTTATTCGACAAGCAGCCGCTCTCCTTCCAGGGAGGAAGGTTGGGAATGGGGTCTTGGATTGCGGGGGCTACAGGGCCCCATTTTGGGGTGGATTGGGCTGGTTTGGGGGCAGAAAGAGCAGCGGGGTTGGGGGTGGAATTAGGGTGGTCTGGGAGCAGACAGAGGTGCTGGCGGTTTGTGCGGGGACGGGGGGGAGGATAAAGCTGCTTTTGGGTGAAAAGGGGCGATTTGGTGATGGGGGCGCTCTGCGCAGGCGCGCGGCGGGCAACCCGGGGGGCGGGGCGGGCGGTGCCTGCGCAGGCGCGCGGCGGGCAGCCCCGCCGGGGTCCTTGGCGGCGGCGCGCGGGGTCCTCGCGGTGGCGCGGCGGGGGCCGCCATGTTGGGCCTGGCGGCCGTGGGGGCGCGGCGGGCTCTGAGCCTGGGCCAGGGCCGGGTGCGCCCCGGGCGGCGGCTACGGGAGGGCAACGGGCAGGGAACGGGCGGGGGGACCCGGCGGATCCGGGGGGTTGGGGCACGTTTGGGCCCCCCCTTGCGGCCCTTCGGGCGGAGGGAGCGTTTGGGGCCCGGGCCGGGGGTCCCGGGGAGCGGGAGGTGTTTGGGGGCGGCGGGGTAGGGTGAGGGTCGCGGGGGCGTTTGCAGCAGCGGCCGCACGGGGGCACCGGGGGTGTCGGAGGAACGTGGGGGAGGTTGGGGCGATACCCGAGGAACGGGCAGGGTTTGGGGTGGCGGCTCCGCTCCGAGGCCCCGCCCGCCGCTCACGGGCCCGTCCGCCGCAGCCCACGGTGGTGGTGGAGCGCTGGTGGCAGGTGCCGCTGAGCAAGGAGGGCCGGGAGCCCCGGTTGCACCCCCGGCGCCACCGCATCTACCGCCTGGTGGAGGACACCAAGCACCTGCCCAAGAAGGAGCTGGAGCTGATCCTCACGCAGTCGGTGGAGAGTAGGTGCCCTCGAGACCCCCTTCCTTCTGCAGCAGAGCGTGGCCGGCTCCATGGGTGGACGTTGAACCTGTTTCTGCCCCGTTCTGCCTGTCTGGACTCACTCGTGCTGCGGGAGAGGGGATGTCACCACTTCCTTGGGCAAAATCTCTGGGAATCCAGCGGTGGCTGGGATTTGCCACCCGCCGTGCAGGACGCGCCTCGCTAGCCCGGCTTGTCCTCATCTCCTGGTGTCTCCCGCGCAGATTTGGGAAGCCGGGGAGACGTGGTCTTCGTGAAGAAGGCCCTGGGCCGCAACAAACTCCTGCCTCAAGGGTTGGCTGTTTATGCATCGCCCGAGAACAAGAAAATGTTTGAGGAGGAGAAGAAGGTGAGCGGGTTCCTGGCGGGGAGGGGGCTCTTGGCACCAGCCGCGTGTGGCCTTTGTCCAGCACCGTGAGAGGCTCCCGCTGGAGCGGGCGCAGAGGCTTCTCCCTTTGCTTTGTCTTAAGGCATCAGGGGGTCATGTTGGATCTCGAAATTTTGGGGCACATTCAGCAAATCCTTGGGGCCGTGCAGCCTCAAAACGAAACAGCCGCTGTGTTCCGAGCGCAGCTGGGGTGTTTGTGGCGCGTCGGAGCTTTGTAGTGTTGTGTGGCCGCCTCTTTCCACCACGTTCGTGTTTCCTGGGCCCAATTTGCTCCCTGCCTTCACGCTGCCGTCCCGCAGTCCTGACAGGCGACACGGAGGAATGGCAGGAATTATTAGAAAGGCAACGGGTAGGAAACCGTTCAGAAAGTCCCCGTGGGGATCACGGGACGAGTCGCGTCCTGCCCTTGAGGTGACGCTCAGGAGACACCCAGACCGTCCGCGCCCGATGAGCTCGTGTCACTAATGAAATTCTTAGCAGAGCCGGGACTGACACGAGAGGGATTGCAGTGACAGTTGCTGAATTTGCTCTTGAGCAAACCGACCCTTTTGGAGGTTTTTCCGGCGCCGCGGCTCTCCTGGGCAGCCAGCTAGGATGGTGCCTTGCGAAGCTGTCGCTTCATTTTTCTCCTCGCTCCCGTTTCTTGTAGTTGCGCCAGGAAGGGAAGCTGGCGGCAATCCAAACACAGAGCGGCGAAAAGGTGAGAGGAGGGAAAGGAGCCCATCCAAAGTTGTTCCCGAGAAATCCCTAAGTCCCGGAAAGCACAGCCAGAAACCCCCTGGCTCCCGGCGAGGCGCCGGGAACCCTGTCCCTCCGGCTGCAGCTCCCTGTGCTTCTCCCTGGCGCTTTTCTGACCTGCAAAGCCGGATCCGCGAGAGCCGGGGAGGCGAGTGCGGCTCTGCCCTCCCAAAGTGCCCTTAAATAAACGGCGACGGCCCACGGCAGCGCAGGGGGGTCGGTCGGGTGGCTGCGCCTGTAGCCCCAGCCGGTAGTGCACAACGGGGAGTCAGTTTGACACAGAAAACAGCGCGCCCGGTTTTGCTGTCGGGGCTTCAGTCGCGCCGAGTCAGTCACTCCGCGTCGGAGCGCTGTCCCTGCCCTTCCTCACCCCGCGCTCCCTGTCGCGGCGCCGCAGACCATCCGCTTCCTCCGGAGCTGCCGCCTGGAGGTCAGCATGAAGAACAACGTCAAGTGGGAGCTGAACCCCGAGATCGTGGCCCGTCACTTCTTCAAAAACGTTCGTGTTTTCGCCGCGTGCCGCGTGCCCTCGGGGTGCTGGGCTGGGGGCTCTAGCTGTGAGCAGAGCCGCGGGATTCGCTCCTGGTGGCCCCTGGGGACGGGTTCGGGCTCCTGTTAACGAGTCTGGGGCCGGGTTTGACTTGGCCGCTGCGGTCCCTCAGCCTCTTCCAAGCTCTGCGCTGGGCTGCGGCGAGCGGCTCAGCAGAGATTTAAGAACTTAAGGGATTAAGAAAAGGAGATGATAAATCGGGAGCGGCGGCCACGTCTTCTCCTTCCATCCCTGCCGCGTTACAAGTCAAGCCGGTGCTGGCAGGAGTCGCGCGGGCCTGGCCAGCGTCTCTGAGCCCGGCTGTTGCCCATCCCGCGCGGCCGAGATTGGCTCCGTATGTCCCCTTTCCCTCTGCTCCCGTCACCCTTGGGATATTCTCAGCTCCCGTCTACCCCGTTACTCCGTGTTGTAGCCATCGGTTCACTGGGGCTTGTTCCGCAGCTGGGGGTGTTCGTGCCGCCCCACGTGCTGAAGCTGCCCGAGGAGCCCATCACGAGGTGGGGCGAGTACTGGTGCGACGTGACGGTGAGTGGAGCCCCCGGCACCTCCGCCCCCGCTCCGGCTCCGGGAGAGCCCCCCGTGACCTAGATAAGCTGCGAGCGCGGCTCCCCGCGCGCTTCCATTCATCCTTTGTCCTTCCCAACCCCTCGAGGGAGCGCAGCCGGCGCGGAAGCTGCCGCGCAGAGCTCCGAAACGGTGTCAGCGCCGCCGGGCTCGTTTACGTGGGCTCCTGTTTAATTTGCTCCGCTGCTTTTTTGGAGCCGGAGCAGAGGAGGGAGCAGGGTGGGCAGGAGAAAATCCAAGGGGACTTTCACTCGTAGCTGGGCAGGCTGCGGAGGTGCTCGGGAAGGGGCTCGGGGGCTCCCGGTGTCTCCCCTTAGCCGCTGTTTTAGGGAGACTCTTCAGCCAAGGAGATACCCCCGCGCGCAGGGGGGTGCCCTCCTCCCGGGGGTCCCGGCGTGCCGTGTCCGAGGGGCCGCGGAGCAGCTTCCTGCCCCGGCGCTGAGTGTCCCTCCCCGCGCG
This sequence comes from Tinamus major, assembly GCA_032466555.1. Lineage (NCBI taxonomy): Eukaryota > Metazoa > Chordata > Aves > Tinamiformes > Tinamidae > Tinamus > Tinamus major. The sequence continues at coordinate 3,607 of JASSRY010000630.1, read as the reverse complement.
CCGCAGGTCAACGGGCTGGAGACCGTCCGCGTGCCCATGTCGGTGGTGCAGTTCATGCGGCCCAAGACCAAGCGCTACAAGCGCTGGCTGGCCCTGCAGGAGGCCGAGCTGGCAGCCCGGAGGGAGCAGCTGCTGTGAGCGACACCCGGAGCCGCCGTCCTGCGCGTGGCCCAACAGCCGCGTCTCCGCGGCGCCCGCTGCCTGTTCCCGTCCTGGCCGGCGCTGGAGGAGGGGGTTGTACCCCCACAACGGACAGGGACTCGCCAGGAGCTCGCAGGTGGCTGCAGACTGCCTGGTTGTGCGCACACCGCGCCGCACCGCACCAAATAAATGTCTGGGTGTGACTCGGAGCACGGAGTGGCAGCCGGAGCGCGGACGGGGCTGTCCCCTGCCTGGGTGCTGGGGACACCCCCATCGAGGGACCGGTTGTGGCAACCAGCGCCGCGGGGCTGTGACACCATGGAGGGTGGGAGTCCTGTCACACGGGGCTGGGGGTGAACAGTCGCCCCAAAAGACACTCAGACACCTTCAGGCATTGCTGACTGTTATTAGGTGAGCACCACCCCAACTTGGAGGAGTGGAAACCCCTGTGCATTCATGACCCTCTTCCAGACAGTGCTTCTCCCCTAATCCCTCTGCTCCAGTTTCTCCAGTTGTTTCTGGATCTTTCCAGGCAGCTCCGGATCAGTGAAATACTCTGAAATGAGGGAAAGGGATGAGAGAGGACCCCCCGTGCGCCGGAAAGGTCCATCCGACTGCTCCCCGCCACTGTAACTGCCCTTGCGGAAAAAGGACCCCCGCAGCGCGGGTGTTGGGCAGCCCTGCTGTCCCCTCCAGGTGTGAGGAGGGACAGTCGGTCCTCACCCAGCTGCTTCATCTAAATAACAGCCCCCCCTCACCTGCTGCAAACTCCAGGGTGTTGTCGGGTCTCTTCAACATCACCTCTCTGGAAAGAGTGAAAAACAGGCTGGAAAACTGGGGCAGAATCAGGGAACTGGCCTCGTGCACAGGGGATCAACAACCCCCCGGTGCAGTTGGTTTCTGACAGCGTTCCATTCAGTTCCACGCAACAACGGCCCTTTGCTCCGTCACTCCAGCACTGGGAAACGGGCCCCAAACCAAGGTGGAACAAGCGGGGAGCGGGGTACCCCCTCACAGCCAGGGAGGACCGAGGGGTGAAACACCTTAACCACTTTGTGGCAGGAGTGTGCGGGGGAGCTGTTGCCCTGTCCCCGCACAGTGGGTGGCCTACCTGAGAAAACCCTCCAGCAACAGTCGCACTGCTGGCTGTGATCGCAGGTACCTCTCGCTGGCCAGGCGGCAGTCAGACTGTAGGCGAGAAAAGACAGAACTGGGTGTCACCTGTGTCACCTCAGCGGGTTCCACACACCCCCAAGGGTGCAGCGTTGTCACCAGCCCCCGGGCCCTGCTGTATGTACAGCTCTTGGGTGTGCGTCTGTGTGGGTGTACTGCTGGGCGGTGGGTGTGTGTCTCCGGCTCTGCAGATCTCCACGTGTGTGCGTGTGTGAATCCTGGGGGTGTATGTACCCCCACATGCTGGGTGTAGTGTGTGTTTGTGTGTGAGAACCCTGGGGATGTATGTACCCTCACAGGGTGTTGTTTGTGTGTGTGTGAATCTTGGGGGTGTATGTACCCCTGCATGCTGGGTGTAGTGTGTGTGTTTGTGTGTGTGAATCCTGGGTGTTGTGTGTGTGAGCCCGGGGGGGGGTATGTACCCCTGCATGCTGGGTGTAGTGTGTGTGTGTGTGAGCGCACACCGCACAGCGGCCCCCCCCCACCCGCGTGCCCGGTGCCCCCCGGTGCCCCCCGCCCCCCTCCCGGACCGGGCGGGGCGGGGCCGGGCGCCCGCGCTGCTGCTGCGGCCGCGCCGCCATCTTGGCTGCGCCGCGGGCGTCGCCATGGCAACGGGGCGGGGGGTGCGGGAGTGCGGCGGGGGCTGAGGGGGGGCGGGGGGGCGAGTGGGAGTGCGGGGGTGTGAGTGTGAGTGTGAGTGTGAGTGACTGTGCGTGTGAGAGCGCGTGTGTGTGACTGACTGCATGACAGTACGTGTGACTGTGTGTGTGTGTGACTGCATGTGTGCGAGTGGCTCTGTGTGTGTGTGTGACTGAGCGTGAGTGTGCGTGTGATTGTGAGAGCGTGTGTGACTGTGTGTGACTGTGAGTGTGACTGTGTGCTTGTGTGTGTGCGTGAGTGTGTGTGTGTGACTGTGTGGTGACTGTGCACGTGTGAGTGCATGCGAGCGCGTGTGTGTGTGTGATTGTGTGTGAGTGTGTATGTGTGACTGAGTCTGTGTGTGACTGTGCGTGACTGTGTGCTTGTGTGTGTGACTGTGTGAGTGTGTGTGTGTGACTGCGTGTGTGTGTGCGTGGCTGTGTGGCTCTGTGTGTGTGTGTGAGACTGTGTGTTATTATGGGTGTGACTGTGTGAGACTGTGTGTCACTGTGTGTATTACTATGAGTGTGGCTGTGTGTGTAAGACTGTGTGACTGTGAGAGAGACCATGTGTGTGAGAGGCTGTGTGTGCCTGTGTGAGAGAGACTGTGTGTGCGAGAGTGCACGTGTGCCTGTGTGTGAGTGCAAGTGCGTGTGATTGTGTGTGCATGGGGGACTGTGTGTGTGTGCCTGTGCGTGCCCGTGTGTGCGTGTGCCACGTGACCGTTCCGCGTGTGTGTGCGAGTGCGCGGGTGTGCGGCGCTGCCTGTGCGCTCCCACACGTGTCCGGCCCTGTGTGCCCGTGTGGCCCCTGTCCCCGCCTCCGGCTGTTCCCTGCGTGCGCCTGTGCCTGCACGTGCGGGCGCGGCCCGTGTCCCCGCGTGTCCCCGGGGGCTGCCCGTGGCCCCCTCCGCCGTGGCCCCCCCGCCCCGCGCGGCCGCAGCGCCGGTGCCGGCGGCTCCGCGGCGGCCTCAGCACCAGGGACAGCGACCGCCCCCCCGCCCGGCCCGGGCCGCGCGGCGACACCGGGACTCGGCGCAACCCGGCCCCGCAGAGCTGCCTGTGCGCACACACACACGTTACATGTACAGCCCCCCCTCCGCCTGTGTGCGCACACAGGGGTGCACAACCCCTACACACACACACACACACACACACACACACACACGTTACATGTACAGCCGCCGTCCGCCTGTGTGCGCACACAGGGGTGCACAACCGCTGTGCGCGCACACACACGTTACATGTACAGCCGCCGTCCGCCTGTGTGCACACACAGGGATGCACAACCCCTGCACACACACACACACACACAGCCGGTGCAGGAGCACACGTAGCCCTGGTGTGCGAGTGCGCACCGCCCCCCCCCACGCACACGCGCGCACTGTGTGCACACGCGAACGCTCACAGGCCTGAGTGCGCGCTCACACCCTGTGCGTGTGCACACACACACACGCGCGCACACACACACAAATCACAGCATCCCCAGCTCCGGTACAGGGGAACCCAGAGGCGGAGGGGGGAACAGGGAGGCCCGGAGCGCGAGGCGGTGCTGGTGCCCGGTTCCCGGTGCCGGTTCCCGGTGCCGGTTCCCCGTGCCGGCTCCCGGTGCCGGTTCCCGGTGCCGGTGGCGGCTCTGACATCACCGGCCGGGC
>JASSRY010000628.1:31466-54162 GCA_032466555.1 Tinamus major | reverse complement strand
CGCAGTGGCTGGAAACGACCTTCGAGCTAACGGAGTCCGCCCGTAACCTTTCAACACCGCTACCTGTTAAACCATGTCCCTGAGTGCCTCGTTTTGCTGCTCCCCAGGGGGAACCGACAACCACCTGGTGCTGGTGGACCTGCGGCCCAAGGGCATCGACGGCGCGCGGGCTGAGCGCGTGCTGGAGCTCGTCTCCATCACGGCCAACAAGAACACGTGTCCGGGGGACAGGAGCGCCCTCACGCCGGGGGGGCTGCGCCTGGGTGAGGGCTGCGCCGGGGCTCGTCCCACCTCCATGCAGCCCCTTCCCGGGCTCTCGCTGGGAATGTCCCTCCCTGCATGGCTCTGTGCGCGGGGGCTCCGTGCGTGTTCCCCGGCCTGACGGGCTCTGTGTCCCCAGGTGCCCCTGCGCTGACCTCCCGCCACTTCCAGGAGGACGATTTCCATAAGGTGGTGGCCTTCATCGATGAGGGCATCGCGCTGGCTCTGGACGTCAAGAGCAAGACGAGTGAGCAGCGGGGCGCAGGACGGGGACGGTGGGGGGCCGCGTGCCGCCCTCCCGCTCCTCTCACCACCTTTCGCCCTCCCAGCCAAGCTGCAGGACTTCAAGAACTTCCTGCTGCAGGACGCCGAGACGCAGCGGCGCATGGCCGACCTGCGCCAGCGTGTGGAGACCTTCGCACGCGCCTTCCCCATGCCCGGCTTCAGCGACCGCTGAGCTGGGCGCTTCTGCCCCCCGACCCAGTCTGAACTGGGAGCGCGAGGGGAGCATCCAAACCACCGAGGGGCTCCCGGCCTTGGTCCCCCCCCAGCTGTCCTGTTGGGGGGCAGGACGGGGCACCCTTGGGGTGCAGGGACCAAGACTCCCCCCCAGCAGTGGGGGGGGGCACCATTCCTTGCAGGCGCCCCATCCCGTGCACCTGGGCAGCCTTGCCCCGTTGCGGGGGGACGGTGGAGAGGGTCACCAATAAAGCTGGGTCCAGAGCGAGCTGGAGAGCTGTGCGGGGACCAGGAGTGAGGGGGGGCACTGGGGAAGTGGGGGGACGGCCCCGTCCCTGCCTTAGTTTCCACATTGGTTCCTCCCCTAGCAGGGAGGGGGGTGCTGCGCTGAGCCCCCGGGGCAGCAGGAAGCCGGGGCAGCCAGGGCGCCCGCGCTGCCCCGCGCTGCCCCGTGGCGCCTGCTGCCCCACACGTCCCGCTGCCGCCTGCGGATCCCAGCAGAGTGGCGGCTCTGGCCAAAGCAAACAGGGCCGCCCGCGCCGCCGGCTCCCTGTCCCGCCAAGTCCCTGCCTGGCTGCACGTAGCCCTGGCACTGGCCCCCCTGCCTCGAGGGCTCCCTGCGCTCCACTTTCCTGCCGCCCCCGGCAAGGGCCGACTCCAGCCCGCGGCTCCTCGGGCATCCGCAGGGAGCTGGGAGCGTGGGAGAGCGGAAAGGGGGGTCAATGCTCGCAGAGGGGAGCCCTCGTGCTCCCCATGGGACGCGCACGCTGCCCCCCCCCCCGTGGGATGTGCGTGGGGCGGGGGCTGAGTCACTCCGAAGTTTTGGGCCCAGGAAGCAGGTTATATAATGTATTTTCCTGGCCTCACGCCCCCCCCCGCCCAGCGCGTTATGGAATGTGGTGGGAATGGAGCAAGTGGGAGAACAGGGGCTGCCGGGGCCGCTGCGCCATGCGGGGCCGGGGTGGGTCGCCGGTGCAGGTGACGTCGCTGCAGCTGCGGGGCCGGGGGCAGCTCAGAAGCTGGGACGCTCCTTCTTGAGGCTCTTGTAATCGGTGGAAACTGCCACAAACTGGGGAAGGAGAAGGACGTGAGGGGGGGGGGACGCCCAACTGCGGTTGGGACCTGCCTGGGGCAGTGGGGGAGCAGTCCCCACCCCTCCAAGGGTGTCCCCTGGTGCGTGGTGTCCCCTCTCCCTGCTCACTTTGTACTGGTCCGTGGGGCCCAGCTTGTTCCAGGGCTCTGGGTTGTTTTTCCGGTCCCAGCTGCAAGGGAAGATGGAGCTGGGGGCGGGGGTGGGGGGGAGGCGAAACTGCATCCCTCCCCCCCCACCAGCTCCTCTCATTTCACCCCTCTGATGCCCCCCTGGGGCTGGTTCCCCTGGGAATCTGGGGTGTCACCGTGTTCGTGTCCATGGAGGAGGCAGATTGCGGGGCGGGGGGGAAGCTCTTCCCAGCCCCCAGCCTGGCTTCCCGCCCGGAGAGCCACATTTTGGGCCCTGAGGTCCCAAGACACATGGGGGTCACAGGCCATTTCCGGGGGGAGGCAGGTCCCGGCCCTGTGATCCACTGGCCGCCGGCAGCATTTTCCATCCGGGAAGCAGCAGATTGCAGCGGGGGTGGGGGTGGCACCCCCAGCACCTCAAGAGCATCAATGTGCAATGAGGACGGAGCGGGGGGCTGATGCTGTGTCTGTCCCCCCGGCCTGGGCTCGTGCAATCGCGGATAAGGGGCTGGGAGCTGTTCGTGGCTGAGCTCGGCACCCCGGCACCGGGGGTTGATGAGGCCGGTCCCGGAGCAAAGCGACGTGAGATCGGCACAAGCTGGCGCCCGGCTGTCCCTCCATCCGCCCAGCCGTGTGTCCGTCCCCGCTCCTCTGCTTTCCATCTATCCCTCCACCCACCAGCCTTCCCGGGCCTCACTCCAGCCCTCTGTCCACCCGTCCCCCCATCCCTTCCTCACTTCCTCTCTCCCTCCATCCTCCTATCCACCCATGTCCACATCCATCCTTCCATCCCTCCATCCGTCCACCCATTCCCCTATCCATCCATCTCTCCATCCATCCATCCCCCATCCATTCCTCCCTCCCTCCATCCACCCCCCTATCCATCTCACCATCCATCCATCCCTCCCTCCCTCCCTTTATCCATCCCTCTATCCATCCATGACCCCATCCCTCCCTCCCTCCCTCTCTGCCCTCTCCTTCACAAATGCTTTTATCCGTCCATCCATCCGTCCATGCTGCTCCTTCTGCCCTTTCCCAGCACCTCTCCCTGCAGTAGAGCGGGGCCTCCGGTTCCCCGTCCTGCCCCGTCTGGCCACGCTGGGGCCGGGGGGCCAGTGCTGTCCCGGTGCGGAAGGGACACGGTCACCCGTACCTGACGTCGGGGCTGTACAGGGCCAGGCGCAGCAGGTACAGGACAGCGCTGCCCAGGCCCACGCTGATGAAGCCAATGAGCGGGACGAGCTGCAGAGAGAGAGAGAAATGAAAAATCCCCCAATAAAATGAATATTTATCAGCCGACTGGAGAGTGAAAGGGAGAGCTGACACACGGGAGATTTACAGGGGAAATATGGCAGCGCAATCCTGTCCGGGCTGCGGTACACAGTGTAGCTGTCAGCTTGAGTGACTGAATTAAAAGAGGGAGAGAAAAATCGGCTCCCGCTGCAGGGGAATTGGATTTGCAGCAAGCAATCGCTCCCCCTGCGCCAGCTCCCGGGCGGCGGGGCCGGCCCTTCCAGACGGACCCTGAGGCCAGTGCTCCGCGCGCGGCCGCGCCGGAGCCCGCAGCTCCTGGCTGTGGGGCAGCGGTGGGCGCACGGTGCCTGCAGCCCCCCATGCGCCCCCCCCATCCCCGGCCACGTGCACCGTGCTGCCCGGGGGGATGCGGCCTCAATCGCTGCCGAGATGCGGCCGCTCCGACCTGCGCCGCTGGCGGCGGCCCCTGCGCCGGGGAAGGCGGCAGCCACGTAATGAGCTGCTCGCCCGGCGCTGCCCCGGGGAGCCACGTGCCGCCCGCGCCTCGCCGGGCCCATTAGCACCAACGCAAGCGGTACCGCTGGCTCCTGCGCTCGCTGCCAGTGCCCACTGCCTCTGCCTGCCCCTGCTCGCGCTGCCAGCACCGGTGCTCCCCACATCCCTGCGCTCACGTTGCACCAGTGCACCCTGCATCCCTGTGTTCATGTTGTGCTGGTGCTCCCCACATCCCTGCACTCACGTTGCGCTGGTGCTCTCCATACACCTGCACTCACGTTGCACCGGTGCTCCCCACATCCCTGCGCTCATGTTGCACTGGTAGTCCCCATCTACCCCTGCTCAGGTTACCAGCACTGGTGCACCCCACATCCCTGCTCTCAGGTTGCACTGGTGCTCCTCACTTCCCTGCGCTCATGTTGTCAGCATCGGTGGTTCCCACATCCCTGCACTCACATTGCATTGGTGCTCCTCACATCCTTGTGCTCACATTGCACCGGTGCTCCCCACACACGCGTGCTCCCATTGCACCGATGCTCTCCACATCCTTGCACTCACATTGCACCGGTGCTCCCCACTTCCCTGTGCTCATATTGCACCAGTGCACCCCACATCCCTGCGCTCACAGTGCATCAGTGCTCCCCCCTTCCCTGCACTCGCGTTGCCAGCATCAGTGCTCCCCGGTGGGCGCATCAGGCATCTCCCTGTCATTCCCTGCAGGATGCTCCCAAACCCTTTGACTCCTTTCCCCATTTTCCCCCTCCACAGCCGCCAGCCTCCCGCTGCTCCCATCCATCCCGCGCTGCTCCGCAGCCCCGGCATGGCTCATGCTCCCAGCGGCAGGGCTGACAGCCATCCCAACAGCGTTGCGCAGCCTCGTGCCAGGAGGAACTGGCGCCCGCCTGCGCCGGCGGAGACGAGCACTGGGCATCGCCCTGCCGGGTGGAGGGGATCCAAGCGATGGATCCAGCACCTCCTGGGGAATTAATGCCCAGGAAGGACTGGAGCGGGGGGTGAGGGGGCTGCCCCCCCAGCACACACAGCACCAAACCCAGTCCTGCCAGTGCAAGCTTAGGGCAGGGCGAGTGACAGTGCCGCCTGCTTGCCCTGTGGCACTGAACTCTCTGCCAGCGCCAAGGGAGGGAGTAGCTGCCCTGCTGCCTGCAGCGCCACTGGCCCCTGTTGCTCCATGGCCGCCGTATCCCGCCCGGCCGCTGCAGCCCCTGGGCGCCTGCTGCAGCTGCGGGGCTGGTGGGGAGGGGACTGATGCCCGTTCCTGCATCCCTGATGCACCCAGCAGCGGAAGGGACAGAGGAGGGCCCTTCGCCCCTGGGCAGGTGTGAACAGACGTGACTGCAGGGCCAGACGGGGCACACGGGGAGCGCAGCTGGGCTCGAGCGCCAGACTGCTGCACAGGGAATTTGGGGGCCACCAACGCAACCTCCTGTGGCTCTGGGATGCATGGGGCCCAGCCAGTGGCTCATCCGGCAGCAGGAGCCTGTGGGACGCGCGCGGGGAGCCGCTGTGGCCGCGAGCAGGGGGAAGGGGGCAGCTGGTTCAGGCTCCCCGGGGAGCCCCGCAGGACTGGGGGGCCCAGGGGGCTCTGCGGGGTGGCGGGGGCGTGGGGAGGGGGGACTCACGCCGGGATGTCGCTTGACGTGTCGGGAGAACATGGCTCCGAGCAGGGGGCCCTTCATGGCTGCTGGGGCTGCGCTGCGGCCGGTCCCAGCACTGGCGGCCGCGGAGGAGGCGTCTGCGGCGCTGGGAGGGACAGGGCGGGCCGGGAGCCCTGGCCGGGAGGGCACAGCTGGAAGGAGGCAGCGGGCCGGGGTGGGGGGGGGAGGTTCTGCCCCTTCCAGGCTCCTGTGGGTGGCCTGGGGTGGCCGCCCGGGCACTCCCCTGCCCCATCGCAGCCTCCGGGGTCTCCCTGCTGGGCCGACGCCACCGTGTCCCCCTCCCCGCACGCACAGACCTGCAGATGCTTCACAGGTGGCTCTGCACCTTCGCCGCCGGGCGAAGGATGAGCCGCGTGATTTGTTATGACAACTTCCACCATGTTTGCTGCCTCCCCTCGCCCCCCCGCCTCCGCCCCCCCCATTTATGATAAATGACATAACATCCAATTTACATTTAGCAATGCAAATCTCCCTGGCAGGAACAGATGCTGCCGTGCATATGGAAAATGGCTATTTGTATCCATTGGCTCTCAACAAAAGACGGGGAGATCCGTGGGCAGCCTGAGCTGGTGGGCGCTGGGCCCCCCTTGCCCGACCCAGGGCTGGCCACGCAGCACCAGTGGAGCCCAGGGCGCCCCCAGGACGTCCCTGTGTCGAGCTGGCAGGGCCTGCGGAGCAGCCGGGATGCGGAAACCACCTTGGAGAAGAGGTGGCATCACCCAGCCTTGCTGGAACCTCCCTGCAGCCGCGGGCTGGGGTCCCTGGCACTCGTCCCTGCTGCTGAGCACCGTGGCTGCTGGCACACATGCACAGACGTGCAGGCACCCCGGCGTGCGGACACGCGTGCCCAGAGATGCCCACACGCGTGTGCGGAGCCACCACCCAGGCACCATGGACACCTCCCGCCCGGCACAGCTCCGACACGGCTGCTCCATCCTGCCCTGGCTCCTGTATAAAAGGACAAAGGGGATAAACTTCTCTGGAGCATGTGGAAATAAACAAACAAGGGCAGAATTGCAGCCAGCAGCGCCGTGTTGAGGCCTTTGTTGATATAATTAGAGTTTTGAAGTGGGATTGATTAAGTGCCACTCCCCAAGACAGAGTGCAGCCTGCCCTTGCCGGAGCCGCGCTCCGGCCGCTCCGCTCCCCTCCGCCGGGAGCTGCGGCGGGGGGGCAGGACAGGGCTGGATGGCAGGAGGTGCCCAGAGCGCGGGGCAGCCTGTGGAGGGCACCGCACTCAGCATGGGGCTGCCTGGCAGCGTGCCAGGGTGCCCAGCATCTTCCTGAAGCCGGGATGCCAGGGGGGATCCCGCCCAGAGCTCCCGCTCACCCAACTCCCTGCAGGCAAATCCCAGCCTCCCCTGGAGATGCAGCAGGATTCCCTGCCCACAAAGCCCAGCTGCCTCCGTGCTCATTAATGATCATAATTAAGAGGCAGTTTAATTCTGCGCTCTGCTTCCCTCTTCCGCGCTGTCCTGCCCGGGTGCCCGGTCATGTCCCGCAGGAGCAGCCGCTCCCTGGCTCAGTGCTGCGGTGCCGGGGGTGTCCCTGCATGACCCTGGCCCCTCGGGGAGGCACCTGACAAGCAGGAGCAAGCGGGGGCAGCCGGCGCCTCCCCTGCTTGCACAGGGGCCCTTTCTGCCTCCGCACTTCTGGGGAGAGTGAGTGGGCCCCGAAGCCTTCCCAAGTGCCCCCTGCACGCGCATGGCCACACACCTGTGACGCGGTGACACGCGCACAGGCACCCACGCACACGTGCATGCACCCTGCGGCCGTGCAGGGACACCCGGCCCCATGCACACACCCGCGTGCGCACGATGCACACGCACGGGGGTGCAAGGGCCCTGCAGCAGCGTGGCGGGAGCTGCTCCGGCTCGGCAGGGAGCCGAGGAGGGGGGCTGGAGGGAGCCGCCAGGCCTTGGCACCCGCTCGCACAGCTGCCGGAGCGGGTGTTTTACAATCACTCCAAAAATATTATTCAAGATGAAGGAGAATCACGGCTGCTGCGAGCGAGCGCGGGGCCGTCGCGGGGAATTTATCATCCCGAATTGGGTGCCCCCCCCGCAACGCCGCAGTGATGAAGTGCTTCATTAATGGGAGATGCTGCGGCTCGGGGCTGGACGTGCCCGCACCTGAGCGCCGTGCCGCAGCCCCCCCGCGCTGCCTCTCTGCACCGCCCCCCTGCTGCGGGGACAGGGTGGCCCCCGCAGCCCCTTGTGGCTTCCCAGGACTTGGGCCAGGGCGAGGTGGAAACCTCATAAAAAAATCCCTGCTGGCAAAAGCAAATAACCAGGGAGAGCCGGGGCAGCCAGGGGTGCTGGGACCAGCTGCAGCCCCCACGCCCCCTGCTGATGTCACCCGCCCTGTGATGTCACAGAGCCCCCCCTGTGATGTCACAGAGCCCCTGTGACCTCACCAACCCGGCACCCGCCACAGCACCCAGGGGCTGGCCCGGCCCCATCTGTCACCCCACGTGGGCGCCCATCGCTCAGCCCTGGCACCCTCATGTAAGGGCTGTTGTCACCTGAATCCCCCCATCAATCACGGGGCGCTGCTGGAGTCACACTCAGGCCGTGATGCCGCAGGGGCCACGGGCCAGGCCAGGGACGGGGCCTATCTTGGAAACGGCTCTGCAATTACCCACGGCCTCGGTCCCAGCCCCTGGTATTGATTTTATTTTATTTTTTTCTTGCTGGTGATTCTCTGAAGAAAAGCCCAAGCCCGGAGCTGCGATTTTCCAAGCCTGTTTTATAAATAACCGGGGTCACCAGCTGCCAATTGCTGTAACGCTGCCATGATACAATTTAATAAACATAATAGCCTCTTCCTTCATTGTGACAAAGATACTAGCGGGGACGGAGCTGCGCCGGGCGAGATGGAGCCACACCGAGCCCAGCACAGCCCCAACATCCCCATCCCATCCCCAGATCCCTGGTGCCCAGTCCCAAATGCCCCCCCAGTCCTGAAGAGCCAGCCCTGAGCCCCCCGCCCCAGTGGCAGCTGGAGGGCTCAGGCTGGGCAGCCCTGCTCCAATTAGTGGTAATCACGCTTCCCCGCCGCGCCTGACACGGAAAAACCTCCATAATTAGCAGCAGCGCCAGGGAAGGCAGGACCAGGCGCTCGGGCTTAATTGAGTATTTACAGCCTGCGAGGGGGTGGCAGCCGCCTCGCTCCAAGGAAGCAGCAGCCCGGGCGGCCCTGGCGGCAGAGTCCCCCGGCCCAGGACGCTCCGGCCTGTGGTGACCGTCCCTGAGGCTGGGAGGGCAGCACCTGCGCGGGGTGACCTGTGCAGCAGTGACAGCGCCCGGGACTGCTTGCCCGCCCTGCTGTTTGCTCCTGGTTAATTTTTCATGAGCGGGATGATGAGCATCCTCCCGCGGCGGCGGCGCGGGCCCCATACCAATGAGCTGCAGTGCCAAGACGGCCGGGCCGGAGGGCTCCGGAGGGGGCACCTCCAGGGCTCCTTCGCTGCCTGCGGACTGCAGCGCCAGCATGAGAATGAGGCGCTCCTGCCCCACGCGCACACGTGTGTGGGGCACACGTGGGCACCGGGACGTGCATGTGGCATTTGTGGAGCTGCACAGGAAAAGGAGGCACCTGGAAGGCACGCGGGAGCCCTGCTGCCCGTGTGCAGGTCCCCACAGCAGCGAGGCCCGGCTGCCCGCGGCTCAGCAGTGCCCAACTGGAATCGCTAATTCCAACGAACCCAGGCTAGATTAATTTTCATTTCCCCATGCAAATCACTGCTAATTAGGATGGATTTAGTTCACAACGCAGGGGCTGTGGGGACAGGAGCTGCGTGCGGCCGTCGGTCCCCAGCCAGACTTCGGGTGGCTCATCCTTGCTTAATTATTTGGGAATGAGTTTGGGGAGGGGGCAGGAGATGGGCAGGGGTGTGGGGGGCTGCTGCTCAGGACCAGGGTCTCGCAGGGGACTTGGGGTCTCCAGGCCTGTGCGGAGAAGGCGGATGGGGGTCTCGGGGCCCCTCTTTCCCAACAGGCTTTTAAAGGCCGAGGGAGGGCGGGTTGGGCAGTGGGGGCTGCATGTGCTGGGGACGGTGCCCCAGAGCCCAGCAGGGCATGGGGCCTCTTGGCCCCGCTCCGCGCAGAGCGGAGCCCCCATCTCCCCCAGGCTTGTTCGGATTCTGCCTGTGCCTCCTGCCTCGCCAAATATTTAACTAATTAACGCTGCCCGCGGGCTCCTGTTTATGCAGCTTGTTGCAGAGCCAGGAAGGGCTCCCGTCTGCCTCCAAGCAAACACGGTGCAAACATCCCCCCCCGCTGCTGCATTGCGGGGCCACCGTGGTGCCCACGGCGCTCGGGGGACTCAGCAGCGGTGCCAGCTCCTGGGAGGGGGCAGTGCCATCCCCTGCCCGGGCGCCCACCCGCAAGGGGAGCAGCTGGGGCCAGAGGTGGCCAGGAGCAGGACGGGGGCTGGGCTGTCGGCCCCGCAGCCCCCGCCCCATGGGGACGGGCGCAGAGCACGGGGGGGACCCCCAGCTCCCCCCGATGGGGCCGCTGTGGGGGCAGTGGCGTGGGCAGAGCCGCAGGGCCCCGGAAGGGGCCCGTGCCCTGGGGGGCTGCTCCAGGCCACAAGGCTGCTCCGCGTCAAGACGTTACACAGTGACAAACAGCCCCCGGCAGCGCCTGCCGCCTGCCCTCATTAAATCCCCCCTAACGAGCTTGGTGCCGAGCGCCGGGGCCGGCTGCGCCAGGGCCGCTCGTTGCTGCCGATGGGGAACGGGCAGCGCTGGAGCCCCCCGGGACCTCCAGTCCCCCGGCCGTGAAGCAGCCGCCCTGCAAAGGGGGCACTTGGCCCCCTCCCGCTGCAGCCCTGAGGGGCGGCGCGAGCGGCTCCCCCCTCTTCCCACTGCCCCTCCCTCCCGGAGCTCCCGGTGCAGATAAGGAGGCCTGGTGATCCCCAGGGCGCGTTTAATCTGGGACAGGACAGTTAGTGGATAAATACCATGAATATGTAAATTGCATTTATGCTGATTTATGGCGGGGTGTGGAGGGAGGCAGATGACAGAGTTTAGTTTAGTTTAATGCATTTATTTCGCTGCCTCCAGATTGAGAGGGACCCGGGAGCGTCAGGTGGAGGAAGCCGGAGCGGGCGCTGGAGGCAGAGCCGGGCCTGGCTGGGGCAGCCTGGGGCCAGGCCGCGTGTGACAGGTCTCAGCCGCAGGGACAAGTGATGGACGTGCCGTAGGCCAGGGCCCCCCTGCGCTGCGCTGCTCTCGTGCCCCCTCCCCGTCCCCCGCCGCTGTGTCTCCCCTGGGATGATGTATGGATCCAGCACAGGATCACCCGGATTGCAATTAATTCCCAGGTCCTGCAAAGACTCCTGACCTTCCCCGTGGCACACAGAGAAATCGAGGCGATTAATCTGGGGCTGGGGGGGGTACCAGCGTCCCCACGGGGCAGGAGCAGACCCGCTGCACAAACCACCCACGCAGGGTTCAGCAGCGACTGCCCCCATCCGCGACCCCGGCCGCATCCCAGGCCAGGAACCTGCATCCCTGGGCTGGGAGCCTGGCTGCATCTTTGGATTGGGAACCCAATTGCACCCTCAACCAAGACCCTGGCTACATCCTCAAAATGGGAATCCAGCTGCATCCCTGACCCTGGGAATCCAGTTGCCTTCTCCACCAGGCCCCTGGCTGCATCCCTGGGCAAGGAGCAGAGCTGCACTCCCAGACCAGGAATCCGGCTGCTGCTCTGACCCATGAGCCCAGCTGCATCCCTGGATTAGGAGCCCAGCTGCATCCCTGGGTTGGGACCCCCCAGCTGCATCCCCAGACCTGGCTGCGTCCCCAGCTGGGGCAGCCGGAGAGGCTGCCAGGCCCCTGCCAGGCGGCTCGTGGCAGAGCGGGGGATTCACCACTTAATTTCCCATTAACTGCTGATCAATCCAATTAAGCCCCGTGTGTAATGAGGGCCATCTGCTTGGCCCGTGGCGGCTGGAGGAGCCTGAGCACCAGCACCCCCCCAACCCCAGAGCATGAACCATCCTGCATGGGCTCCCGAGCATGGAGAGGGGAGAGCTGATGAAAGGGGGTTACCCAATTTTCCAGATTACTCTAATTAAGCCATTCTCTTCATTTGTTAAATTAGCTGGAGCCTCCCCTCCACTTCCCAGCTGCAGCAAATCAGCTTGTAACCATCCCCCCCACACCCAGCCCAGCCCCCCCTACAGGGCCCTGCAAATAAATAAATAGACAGTCCTGGTAAAATTAACCATATGAGAAGCACTAAATGAGCTGGAAAATTTTAATGGTTCAGCATTTAAAAGCTGCCTGGCAGCGCTGGTGGGGACGCGGGAGTGGAGCAGCAGTGGGAGCCGCGCGTGGCCCTGCTCGACACACTGGCCCCGCGGCACCGGCCCTGGCCGAAGCCTCGGCCAGGCGCTCGTGCGGGGGCTGCAGTGCTGGGAGCTGCTTCTGCCCCGTCACCGAGCGCCTCGGGCCAGGGCCGGAGCGTGGGCGCCCGCGTGCGCGGCCCTGCTGCCCCATCGCTCACGCTGCCCGGTCCCCGTGAGCGGAGCGGCGGTGCCCCTCGATGCATTTATATCTCCTGATTATTTCCCAGGCAGAGAGGGCGGGAGGGAGGGAGGGAAGGGGATGCAGCGCCGCAGCCGGGCAAAATGGCAGCGGGAAGGCTGGGGGTCCAGGCCCTCCGGAGCCCAACACGGGGGGTTGGGGCTGCTCCTCCCTGGCACTTGGGACCCCACGGGCTGCAGAAGGGGCAGGAGCTGGGGGACAGGGAGGGCAGGGCCTGGTGTTCTCCACACGCACCTGCATGCATGCTGGTACACATGGGCATGCACAGCCCCGCTGCAGGGTGCAGTGACCCTCTGCAACACGCACAGCCCCACCGCGGTGTGCACAGCCCCACTGCAGCACGCAGTGACCCTCTGAAACACACACAGCCCCACCACGGTGTGCACAGTCCCACTGCAGCGTGCAGTGACCTTCTGCAACATGCACAGCCCCGCCACGGTGCGCACAGCCCCACTGCCACACGCAGAGCCCCACCCCAGTGCGCACAGCCCCAGTGCAGCATGCAGTGACCCTCTGCAACACGCACAGCCCCACCATGGTGTGCTCAGCCCCACCGCGGTGTGCACAGCCCGACTGCAGCACACAGTGACCCTCTGTCACATGCACGATCCCACCATGGTGTGCACAGCCTCACTGCCACACGCACAGCCCCACCGCGGTGTGCACAGCTCCACTGCAGGGTGCAGTGACCCTCTGCAACACGCACAGCCCCACCATGGTGTGCACAGCCCCACTGCCACACGCACAGCCCCACAGTGGTGTGCACAGCCCCACTGCAGCACACAGTGACCCTCTGTCACATGCACAGCCCCACCGCGGTGTGCACAACCCCACTGCCACATGCACTGCCACATGCACAGCCCCACTGCAGCCCTCGCGCCCCCCCTGCTGGCGCAGGAGGCCAGTGCCGCCCCCGCGCGCGTCCGCCCCCGGGTCCCGGGCGCGCGCAGCCTCCCACGTGCGCGACAGCGACACCCGCCCAAGGCGGCCGGGGCTGCCGGGCGGGGGGGGGGGGCTGCAAACATGGAGGGGGGGGGTCATCCTGCCCTTGGACCCCACCCCGCGCTGACCGGCCACGCAACCGCACGGGGGCTCGCGGTGGCGGTGACGCGTGCGACAAGGACGGGCTCTGCGCCGCCTGCATGGGCAGCAGCCCCGCGCCAGGGACGCGCCGAGCCCCTGCGCGGTGACGGGCGGGGCGGGGGGCAACAGGGTTACCGGGAGGGGGGCCGGTCCATGGGCTGGAGGGCCGGGACGGTCGGGCGGTGCCCTGGGGGCGCGCGGGGAGGGGGCGTGGGGGTCACCGGGGCTCTGCCCGGCGCTGCCCGGTGCCGGCGGACACGGGGCCGCGCCCGCCGCCCGCCAGGTGGCGCCGCCGCCGCCCGGCGGGTCCCTCGCTGGCCGCTCGTTCCCATGGCGACGGCGCGGGGCCGCCCCGCTTGCCGCCTGCCCCTGCCGGTCGCCATGGCGACGGGCGGCACCGAGGCCCCGTCACCATGGTGACTGCCCCGCCCGCCGCCGCTACCGGCTCCGGGCTCCTGGGGGCGCCGTCGCCCTGGTTACCGCGCGACCGGTAGACTGCTCCCCCCGCCCGGTGTCCTCCGCGGCGGCGGCCGCAGGAGCCCCCGGCCCGGCCCGGCAGGGCCCGGTGCGACCCGGCTACCCCCGCGCTCGCGGCCCGGCGCTCCCGGGACGGCGTCCCCGGCGCTCCGGCCGCGGCACCTGTTTGCGCGGCGCCTCCCGGGGCCGCGGGCGCCGCCGCAGCTGTCACCCGGGCGCCCTATTCGGGGCCCATGGGGCTCCGCGCCAGGCGCCACCCTGGTGCCCCCGTGCAGCGGCCCTGGGGCGGAGCGGGGCGCAGAGGGGCCCGGTGGGCGATGGGCCGCGGCGGCCGTGCTCAGATCTCCTGCAGGAAGTCCACGGGGAAGAGCCCCACTTTGCGGCCCGTGTAGACCTTGACGTAGCCGTTCACCTCCTCGCCCTTCTGCACCACGATCTGGTGGAGGACGGGGGTGAGGGCGGCCCGACGCAGCCCTGCGCCCTGCGGGGCCCTCTGCGTCACCTCACCTGGTCCTTCTTGAGCGTGATCTGCCCAATCTCCTTGTTGCCCACGAAGGAGCGCGTCACCTTGTGCACCCGCTCGCCCGCCCGCACGCGGATGATGAAGTTCGGGGGGAAGTAGCCAACTTTCTCACCAATCTTTCCCTGCAAGAAGTCGGTGGTGGAGGAAGGGAGCGACCTGTGAGCCCCCCGGCTCCCGTGGGGCAGAGCGGGGCTGTGCGGGCCGCGCGGCCGCCTCACCCGCCACCACTCCTCGTTGGAGTCATCCACCACCGTGATCTTCTCCCCGGGCCTGCGGAGGGAGGGGAACATCAGTGGGAGAGACTTGGAGATGGGCAAGGAAAGATCCCCCCTGCCTGGGGACAGGGCCCTGGCTTGGCCCCTGCTCAGACCCCCATGAGGGCGGCAGGCGCCAAGCCCGGACCGTGGCCAGCCCGGTTCTGACTCCTGCCTTTGCTGGTTTGCAGCAGCCTCCAGGTTGAAGGCTCCTTTCCACCCCCATCCCGATCCCTGGAATTCCTGCCCGTCTCCTGCCTGGCACTCACGGGAAGTCCAGGTCGTCTTTCTCCAGCGCTTTGAAGCGATAAAGTGCCACGAAATAGTGAGACTGCGGGTAGCCGCCGCGCAGCCCTGGCTGCAGCTTCTTGCTCTGGAGGGCAGAGAGGGGGCTCAGAGACGGGGGCACCCAGGGCAGTTGCCAGCCGCCTGCGCTGGGCCCGTGGGCGGGCAGGGGGTAGGGAAGGTACCTTGTCCTCTGCCGTGTTCTTCTCGGCCTTCTTGTCACCTTCGGCGGTGCCTGGAATGGGGGCAGGAAGGGTCCCTTCGTGCCCCCCACGGCACCAGCTGCCCCTCGTGGCACCCCGGGGCCCAGCTCGGGGCAGGGGACGAGACCCGGCGTGTGGCCTGGTGGCCGCCGCGTCTCCCAGGCCTGCAGCACTCACCGCCCTCGGCCTTGCTCCCGTCCGCCTTGGCGGCCTCGGGCTCCTCGTCCATCATCGCGGCCAGCGGCTGCTGGGCAGAGCATGGTCAGGAGGCCGGAGTGGGCGCTGGCAGCGAGGCCCCGTGCCCACACTCACGTTTTTCTTGTCGTCTTGCCCTTTCTTGCGCTCTTTGTTGGCCATGATGACACCCGTGCGCAGGGTCTCGAACACGGGGTCGCTCCTGTTTGCTGCAGGGACATGGCGAGAGGGGCTGAGTCGGGGAGCATGGCAGGGATGGGGCCACTCGCCCCGAGTCGCTACTTACAGAGCAGCTCCTTGACGCAGGCAAACTGCTGGTCGCTGTAGAGGGGCGAGCTGTAGGCGCGCCGAAAGCCTGGGGGCTGCGGGGACAGCATGTCGGCACGGTGCCACCCGGCCGCCACGCGGAGGAGAGACCACCCGGCCGGCACTCACGATCTTGCCGAAGCAGCGCTGCATCTCCACGTAGGACTGGCAGTGGTGGTGGATGTTGGTCTTGCAGTTCTTGCACCTCAGGCCGAACTTGTTGTTGACTGGGTAGTGGAGCGTAGGGGGGAGAGAGGTGATGCGATGCCCCCGCTGTGGCAGTGCCCGGCCACGGCTTGTGTCCCCAGCTCCCCAGCCACTCACGAACGATCATGCGGGCACAAACGTCGCAGAACTTGGGCTTCTTGAAGTAATGATCCTTGAACTTGTGGGGTTTGTCATTGACAGGCTTCGGTGGCTCGGGAGGAGGCTCGGGCTCCTCCTCCTCTTCCTCCTCCTCCTCCTCCTCGTAGATGTAGTAGATGGGCCCCCCAGAGGGGCTGACCAGCTCCCCATTGGGCTGTGGCTCTGGGGCTGCCTCCTCCTTGGGCTTTCGCCGGAAAAGCTGCTTCAGCCTCTGCAGCTGGGGAGGCAGAGGGGCTGCACGGGGTGCCGCAGACCCGGCGGGGCTCTCCCGGCAGCCGTGGGCCGGCACAGGAGCCCTGCGCGCGGGGGAGCCCCAGGAGGAGCAAGCGCTGGTCCGGACACCCCGTGGGTGTTAGGGTTCCCTAGGGAGGCCCCCCTGGCCCTGCGGAGGGCGCCGAGGCTGGGACGTGTGGGGAGGGTGACCTGCAGGCGCCCACTTACCCGGCTCCTGGGTTTCCCACCTGGGCCAGGTGAAGCCGGCGGCTCCAGCACCTCCTTCTCCGTCATGCTACGAGGGCAAGAGACAGGAGTCGTCTCCTCTGGCGCTGCCCCTGCTGCGGAGCTGTGGCCAGGGCCCGTCCATGCAGCCCCGTGGGGACAAGAGCTGGCCTGAAAGTGTCTCCCGGGGCAGCGCCTCGCTCTCTCCTGCCCCTGTGGAGCCCTGTGGGCACTGCCCGCCGCGCCGCTCCCCACCGGCCCCAGCCACGTTGCGGATGCGGTGCTGGTGCTGCCTGCACAGGCCCCAGCGCCTCCGTCCCGAGAGCGGGTGGCCAATGGTGCCACTGGGGCCTGCCGGAGCCCCTGGCTCTGCCCGGCGCCAGGGCACAGCCCGGCTCTTCTTCCAAGACACCCGGTGCTACCACGGGGCAAAGCTGCTCCTGCAGCCCCGGCTCGACCATCCTCGCAGCCCTTCAGCAGACCTCACCGCTCCAGCGCTCAGCAACGCCAGATCCCCCCTCCGGGAAACGGGAGCCAACGAGCGGGACAGGGACAACCAGCACCACAGGCACGGAGAGGAGCGGGGACCCAGCGGTCCCGGTGGGAACCAGCCGTGACAGGGGGGCCCAGCTGGGCCAGAGGCCACCAGGGCAGGGGAGCCGCACGGGAGCCACTTACGCCGTGCTGGGAGCGACGTCTCCTGCCGAAAGGCCCCGCAGAGACGGCGGGGGGTGGTCGCTGCTGGGACCTGGAGCAGGAGACCTGTTGGGGCCGCAGAGCCCCCAGCCCCGGGGCGGGCGCGGGGAGGGGGCAGCCGCCCAGCGCCGCGAGCGCCCGAGTGACAGCCCGGAGGGGCACGGACAGCTGGGCGCTGGCGGGGGCTGACGCCGGGAAATTGGAGCCCGCACAGGAGCGGGGCGGAGGCCCTGGCGGCTATTTGCGTTGGTGGGTTGCTGGGCGTCACAGCCGCCCGGGCACGGGCTCAGGGGCAGCGCGGCGCCCGCAGAGAACGGGAAAGCAGCACTGAAGTGACGGACAAGTTTTCTTTTTATATTTAAAAACATCCCACCCCGCCCCAAATAAAACAAAAACAACCCCCCAAATAATAATCAGATTAAATAAAATGTGCAGTGAACATACCAATCAACACCTGTATGTGCGGTTCAACACAGTGCTTAACAAAACAATATACACAGGGGAGAGGGGGCGGGCACGGGCATCACTCCAAAAATTAAAAAAAAAAAATCAATTTCTTGTCTCTTAATTATGTCCATATAAATATATCCAGGGAAGGAGGGTAAGAGGAAGGGAGGGCAGAGAGGAAGAGAGAAGGCAGAGGGAAGCGCCCGCAGTCCAGTGTGCTCTGTGCCCATCGCGGGCCCTACTGGGAGCTGGCACGCTCCAGCACCCGCAGGTCGTAGTTCTTTTTGGCCACGCGCAGCTTGAAGCGGCTGAGGGAGTTGTTGAGGCGGAGGGAGGCGTTCTGGGCGGCCAGCGGGCTGGGGAACACGGCCACGATGGTGTATAAGGCAGCAAGGTCAGTGTGCCGGCCGTTCTCTGGAGTCCCGCCGCTGTCCCCGCTGCCCCCGTCTCCGCGCCGCCCCTGAGTCTCTTTGAGCCACTGGATTTTGGCCCCGGCCATGGCGAGCTGGGTGAAGAGCTTGTCGGCCTCCGTCCGCGTGATGCCCTCGGGCAGGTCCGTCACCTCCAGCACTCGGCCCAGCACTGCAGGGCAAAGACAGCCCGCGTTGGCCGTGGCCGTGTGCTGGGAGCCCGTGTCCCCACGGCGCTGGGCTGGGAGCTGGAGCCCAGGAGGGCAGAGCTTTGCTGAGCGCCCACGGGGGGGATGCTCTTTCTGAGCAGCCACCACGGACTCCTCAGCCTGGCTGTCCCTGCGGTGCCCGTGCTGATCCTGCCGACACCTGCGTGCCGGTGCCCCGTGCTCCGCTTCAAGAGGAGACGGAGACGTCTGGTTGCCCATGGCTCCGGCAGCGCCAGGCTGTGCCTGGGCTCCCGCAGCTGCTTGGTGCCAGCAGCTCCCACTCGGCCCGGCTGCTGGCAGGGAGCTCCCCCCTCCCCGCTGCCCTTTCCCCGGGTGCTTCGTCACGAGGACAGCCCCTTCCTGCGCCCAGGTCTCAGCACCTCTGCTTGGAGCTCCCTAAGCCCCTGCTGCCTCCTGGCTCCTGGCGGCTCCTCTCCGGCCTCGGGGCTTAGCGGCGTCCTGGCCACATGGATTCTTTGCTAATATTAACCCGGCATGTAATGAGCGCCGGCGGGGAGGGGGCAGCTCTCCAGGAAGCAGCTCTTAAAGGGCCCCCTGCAAACAGCTGCACTGGGTGGTGGTGACACAGAGGTGACACGGGGGACAACTCCAGCGAGCCTGCAAGGACTGTCTCCTTCCAGCCCGTTTGCCTCAGGTCCTGCATTGGCTGCAGAGAGAAGCCGGGCACGGGCCTGGTCTCCGCTCACGGACACAAGGGAGCGGAGACTCAGCCTGGGGAGAAGGAACGGGGTCGGCGGGGCTTTCTCCCTTTGAGAGAAATGATCCAGCAGGGATTTCAGCCCTGGCAGCCCCCTGCGGAAGATCCCAAAGCCCCAGGGATATGTGAAACTGAGGCTGGAAAAAGAAGGGTCACTTGGGAAGGCAATGATTTCATGGGTCTGGACAGTGGCTTTGTGCTGACAAGCGGCGTCCTGCCCCTCCTGCTCCGCACCCCATCACACCTCAGCCAGCACAGAGGCAGCAACAGGGCCCAGATGTCCTGGTGCACAGCACCGATTCCGCACAAACAACTCCCTGCTCCTTGCCCAAGCTCCAGTCAGTGCAGGCAGCACTTAACCGGGCTCCAGAGCAGCCCGTGTCCCCCACAACCACCCCAGCAAAGGGGCCTGGCGAAGGGGGTGAGCAGAGACCGGAGCGACGTCTCCGCCACTGCCGGGTGCTTCCTTGCAACAGGGAGCGGGTGGGGGGCAAGGGAGGAGGGTCACTTGCCTATGTCACTGGTCCCGAGATCAGTAGATGCCGACTTGAGGGCCTGTCTCTTGCCCCGGTTTCCGTGTTTCATTCCAGTTTGCCCCTACAAGAGTAAAAATTGTAACGTGTCACCTGAGGAGGCACCGTGGCCTGGGGAGGCCTCACAGTGCACAGAGCAAGACCAAACATGACCAGGCCATGAGTGCAGAGGGGAAGGAGACACTTGGGTGCACCCTGGCACCTTTGGGACAATGCCATGGCGGTCTGGGGAGGTTGGAGGAGACCAGGGCACAGCCACGGCCGCAGGACACTCAAGGGACCTGGGCCAACAGCGCTTCTGGACAAAGCTGCAGCAGGGTGAAACTTCGGCCCGAGGCTCCCAGGAGAACTGTTCCCAAGGGCAGTCCTGCCACCCAGGCAGGACGGCGCCCACTCCCCTCCGACTGCCCCTGTGCACACAGAGGTGCCTGGCAAGCCGGCTCCGGCGCGCCGCGCGGCCTTACCTGGTGCGCTCCATAGTTGGGCTGGTTGTGGAGCAGGGGCGGGGGGCAGATGGACAGGTTATACTGCAGCGGCTGCCCCAGCAGCGAGTAACGCCCGTCACCTGCGGAATGGGAGCAAGTGTTCGCTGGGGGCTGGCAGAGGAGCAGCAAAGCCCCAGGCCTGTGCTGCCCCCACGCTCCCCCCTTACCTTGCGCTGGGCCCATGGGCCGGGGGAACTGTGTGAGGACCGGGAGGGGGCTCAGCCCTGTGCAGACACTGTTGAGGTTGGTGACAGGAGACGGCGTCGGGGATTGCGTGGGGGATGTGATGGGGCTGTTCAGCTGGGCGCTGGCCTGGGGGAGGCAGAGGGTTAGATGCCCCTGGTGCTTGTGCCCAGCCCCACGTCTGCCCCACCACCATGGGGTGAGCCCACCTGCCCTCTCCCAGCCCTTCCAGTGCGGGTGTTGGGGACCAGTCTGCTCCCAAGAGATGAGCTATCTCCTTCCCAGCCTCTCGATACCTGAGCACTGCTCTCCGGGTTGTAGAGGTCTCCTGGCTTCTGCCCCCGCTGCTCCAGGCTGTAGTACTTACAGTGGCTCCACTGCACCACGGGCGGGTTCTGGGGGGCCTGGGGGCCATTGGGTACATTCAGCTGCATCACAACCACACCAGGGCCTGACGGAGACACCCCTGAGGGGAGAGAAGAGCAACAGAAATGCTGAGTCTCCGGGTGCTGCTGCTTGCTGTGACAGCAGTGACAGCACCTTTGCAGCGTCCCTCACAACACTCCTCTGTGCTCTCCTCCACCATCCCTGCCAGAGAGGGCACAGAGAGGCCCTGCCGAGTCTCTGCAGAGAGACATCCCTCTGGCATCACAGGTTACATCAGCCAAGTGATGACTTTCAACCCGAGAAAAAGGCAAGCAGAGGAAAGAAGCTGAAGGCAACTCTGGTCTCATCATGCCAAATCCTTAGGCCAAGGCTCTAGCGTGAGCTGGGCACAGTGCCCCCATATCTCGTTTTGCAGCTCTTGCTCTTGCGCCAATTCACCTGGCCCCAGCCCATACCCTGCGCTTGGGAACAGGGCGCAGAGCGCAGGCTGCTCCCCTCATCCTCAGCCCTCCCCTGGTCCCGCCAGCTGCCCTGGTGACACTAAGTCACGGCACCAGCAGAGGGAGCCCAGAGCCCACAGCAGCTGCCGGGGCCTGCGCCCACCTCACGGGCCCCTTGAAGCGAGGGGACCTCAGGCACAGAGCAGCAGCGGCTGCAGCAAATGCCCAAGCCCCGCAGGGACGTGTAAGACCAAGGAAACTCCCTGTGCAGAAGCTGGGAGTTGGCTGCTCTGCTCACTGCAGCCCCCATGCCCCTTCCAAAAGCCAATCCAGTAGAATTGGTGTCAATATCGACCGGCGGTCTCTTACCTGAATACTGCTGCTGCATCTGCGGCGGGCTGCAGGGCGAGGGAGACTGTGGCATCTGGTACTGCTCAGAGCCAGGTGGCTGGAGAAACCCCACCGAAGGGCTGCGGAGCAGAGTGAAGTGGTGAGACGCTGGGGACGGGGGAAGCCGCCTGTGCCAGCAGCCCCCTCGCACAGGAGATGCCTGGAAACGCAGCTGCTCCGGGAGCAGCACGGAAAGCACCAGCTGCTGCTGGGCTAGAGGGCTCGGACCGGGCAAGAGAAGAACTTGTCCTCAAGAAGGGACAAGTGTCTGTGGTGCCCAGCTGCCTCCTCGAGCCACAGGGACAGGATGTGCTGCCCCTTGGACAGGGCAGCAGCTCCCTGCGGGGCAGAGCAGCAGCTTTACCTGGTGCCGTTCTGCTGGGCAGTGGGGATGACGCTGTAGTAGATGGGAACCCCTCCAGCCTGGAGACCCCCCTGGACAGACTGGCTGGCCGGGACAAGCACGGGCTGCTGGAAAGGCTGCTGGACCACGTTCTGGGACTCATTGGCCACAGGGACCTGCATGGGGGGAAGAGGTAGAGCACTGTGAAATGACAGGAGAGAGACAGCAAAAGCAGGGAGAACTGGACCCAAAGAGGAGTGAGAGAGGTCCAGGCAGGGCAGAAGACAAGGACAGGTTTGCTGCAGACCAGAGCAATCTTGTCCAGGGAGGGGCAGGAACAAGACAGGAAGGTGCTTCCTGTGGGGCCTTTCCCCAGCACCCCCTCCCCTGAGCACGGCCGATGCCTACCTGGTACGAAGGCAGTGGAGTGTACTGCACCATGAGGCCTTGTATCTGGCTCCCCATACTGCTCCTCTGGCTGCTGAGCAGGCCAGGGGGCTGCGCCTGCTGCACCCCCATGACGCTCTGCATCTGGCCCCCCATGCTGTTCCTCTGGCTGTTGAGGAGGCCAGGGGGCTGCGCCTGCTGCACTCCCATTACACCTTGGTATGTTTGCTGCTGGTTGGACATCATCGGCTGTAAACCTGTCAGAACAGGGTTGGAATGGAGCAGCTTCCCAGCCACCACAGCACTTGGCATGGGACTAGTTAAGCCCTGCTTTGCCCCCATCTCCAGCTGAACCAATGAGGAAAGACCTCGTTTTACGTGCAAAGATCTGAGCACAGCTCCTGGCTTTAAATCCACCTCACAGCAGCTCAGTGAACACTGCATTTTGATGCCCATCCTGCTTGCCAAGACGCAAGGGACAGACTGACAGAGGCTTCACAGCCAGGGCTGCTTCCAGCTTCCCTTTGCACAGCCCAGAGGAACCCTCCTGGCAGCAAGGCCAGCAAAGAGGAGAGGGTGCTGCCTCCAGGCAGGAAAGGGCAGTCCCACCCCACACACTAAATGGGAGATGCTTAAGAGCCGAGGGAGCTGCAGTGAAGAGAAACCCGTGCACCCGCCCGCACTGCCCCTTACCAGGCTGCTGGGATTGCTGGGGGAGCTGCTGCGTACGCTGGGAGCTGTAGGCCACTGGGTGACTGAGAGATCGGTATTGCTGGCTGGAGTTCGGGTACTGCCCAGGAGGGTAGTAAGAAACCTGAATCTATCAGAATCAAGAAAACCCGTGGTGAGAACACAAGGGTGGGAGCACGAAATCCAGTCCCAGAGCCAGTCTCCCCTCTCACCCGGGCTGGTGTCTGCTGAGTGAAACCAAGCAAGGCTTTGGCTCTGCACAGATGACTGCTCCTCGGGACCTGCAGCTGCTTCCCACTCCTATTCCTGCACACCCAAGCCTT
>JASSRY010000628.1:0-31366 GCA_032466555.1 Tinamus major | reverse complement strand
GCTTTGGCTCTGCACAGATGACTGCTCCTCGGGACCTGCAGCTGCTTCCCACTCCTATTCCTGCACACCCAAGCCTTCCCCAGCACAGTGGCGCAAGGGCAGGGGAGCCACAGTTCTCCAAGACTAATCCTAGGGCTCTCAATACCCTGCAGGACCCCAGGGAGAGCTGGCAACTCTGAGACCTGAACCTGGGCTCTGATGGCTGCTGTCCCTCCCCCAGGAATGGCCACAGGTGCCCTGTGAGCTCAGGGGACAGGGGCAGGGCCTGGCCCGTGCCGAGCACAGGGCAGGGAGCTGCGAGGGGCCGGAGCTGCTCCCCACGCCGCCCGGCGCCCTGCCCGGCCCCGCGCGCGCTCTTACCTGCTGGGGAGGCTGAATGTAGCTCTGGGGCTGCAGCACCTGCTGAGTGGGGGGCGTGTGCCCCGAGGCCGAGTAGTTGGAGGAGGAAATGGGCTGCCCGGGGGATGTCATGATGAATCCTGATGGTTGAGGGTGCTGGGAGATGAGGGATGACTGGAACATGGCCGAGGAGGGATCCGGGGCTTCTGCCGAGCCCTGCCGACTGAGGCTGATCTGCCCGAAGGGGCTGCTGAGTTCGTCACCCTGCATTGGGTACAAGTGGGAGGGATGGAGGAGGAGGGCGCACAGGCTATGGCTGTTCCCAGCACAGCAGGGTTTGCTCTGCTCCAGGGGGCTCTGGAGATGCCCCAGGACCAAGTCACAGCCCAAGAGCTTTTTGCAGGAGCAGGGCAGGGGCATCCAGGGGAGCCCAAGCGCTCAGGCAGCACCCACGGGGCAGCATCACCCCTGCGGTGCCCCCAGCCCAGGGGCTTGGGCCCAGAACAACCCCGAGGCCCAGGCTCGCAACACCAGCCGCGCTCCGCTCGCTCCAGCCAAGGCAGGGCCCCCGTGCTGGGCACGGGCAGCTCTTCCTGGGGCAGATCCGGGCTTCCCACCTCCTCGAGTGCCCCGTGGCCCTGGCCCCGCTGCAGCGCAGGGCCGCCCCGAACCCCGAACCCTGAGCCCAGCATCTACAACATACGTGACCAGCAAAAGCCCATGCAAGACACCACAGAATACAACCGAGTGCGGAAGAGGAAATGGGGTTTATACCATGTTGTACTGCTGGGGTGGAGAGACTGGCAAGAGGACTTGGGGGCAGGAGCTTGGAGAATACGGAACAGGCTGCAGCGCTGGGACCGGCTGAGACCAGCAGAAAAGGGAGCGAAGGAGAAAGATTTGGGTGGGATAAGGTGTGGGGGAAGGAATGGAGGCAGGGAAGAAGGAAGGATGGACAGGATGGGAAGAAGGAGAGAAAGAAGGAACAACAAGGTTAGTCAACGGAACCGACTGCAAACATGGTGGGGAGGGAGGTAGAGCGCTGCAGAAGGGGGAAAGCAGAGACCAGAGCGGAGCATCCACGTCCCTGTGGAGGAAGATGCACAGCCTGGCCAGGCGCTTTGCAGAAGCTGGGAAGGCCGAACGCGTCCGTGAAGCAGATCCCGCCAGCATAACCTGGGACACGGGCTCGCAAAGGGCAGCTGCTACCAAGGGCACCGGGAGAACCGTCCCCTCCCAGCGCCACCTTTGTGCCTCTCTGGCGTCACCATCACTAACTCCTCTCAGTCTCGCCCTCCTGTCCGGGCCCCTCTTTTGGCTCCTGGGGACACGCTGGTGTGACCTAACTCAAGCACCGCGCAGCGCCATGGGCGCTGCACGTGCAGTCACGGGGAGCCCTGGCTTCCTTTTGTGCTTTGGTGGGACAGAAGGTTCATGCACATGGGAGACACTGCATTTTCTGACCTTTTGCCAGCATCCAAACAAACAAGAACAGATTTTCAGGAGCTAAACCATGAGGAGAAGAGCCAAGGTACAGAAGATGCAAAATAAAACAGAAAAATTCTGTTCTAGAATAGAAATTCTGCAGAGCTCTGATGCCAAAGTCTCTGAACGCTACTAGACCCCAGTTCAGTTGGGCAGACTCACCTCTGCTGTCATCTCATGGCAGCCAGGAGAAAAGTTCCAGAAGCCCCTTGTGGCTCAGCCTGCCCACACAGGACACCGTGCTCAGTCTGCTGCTGCCTCTGGTACTAGAGCCCAGGGTCTGGTGCTGCAGGATGGCAGCAGCAGAGGTAACTGCCACTCACCAAAGCGCCCTGAGCCTGCCGGCCGAGCAGATGTGGAGGAGGCCGGTGAGCTGAGACACCGCAGCACCACAGAATCGGAGAATCACAGAATGCTGAAGGTTGGAAGGGACCTCTAGAGGTCACGTAGTCCAACCCTCTGCACACGCAGGGTCACCTGGAGCACGTGGCACAGGACTGCGTCCAAATGGGTT
Organism: Tinamus major; assembly: GCA_032466555.1. Lineage (NCBI taxonomy): Eukaryota > Metazoa > Chordata > Aves > Tinamiformes > Tinamidae > Tinamus > Tinamus major. The sequence continues at coordinate 29,028 of JASSRY010000628.1, read as the reverse complement.
TTGAAGATCTCCAGAGAAGGAGACTCCACAACCTCTCTGGGCAACCTGTTCCAGTGCTCTGGCACCCTCACTGTTAAGAAATTTTTCCTTAAGTTCCCATGGAACTTTTGGTGTTTCAGGTTGTGGCCATTACAGGAGGACAAAGCAAGGCCCCCTGCCCATGTCCCACTCTGCCATTGGCACGGAGGGGCTGTCACTCTCTAGCCGGTGGTGAGCGCGAGGCGAAGGGCAGGGTGAGGTGTGTGTCCTGGTGCGCGGTCGCTCTGTTTCCACCTCCCTCTCTGTGTCCAAGCCCCGCGTGCGGGGCAGCAACCCACCTGCGACATCATGTGGTTACTCATGGGCGGCTGCTGCGGCGCTGCGGGCGGGAGCCCTTGCGGCTGCGGCGGAGGCTGCTGCGGTGACGGTGCGGGAGGCTGCGGGGCCGCGCAGGGCAGGAGGCCACGCGCGGGCTGTGAGGAGGGTGACTGGCCGCAGGCGTCAGGGGCACCGAGCACCAGACCTTGAACAGAGAAAGGCAGAGCAGGGCTCGCGCCTGAGACAGAACCACGCCGAGGTGGTGGCATGGGCTGGACCCTGCCGCTGTCTCCTGGGCTGGATTCTGCCTGCTCCCCAGCAGGGCCTTGCACGGGAACAGGGGGACGTGCGATACCCAGCTGGCCGCTGCCCTCCTCAGCATTTCAGTCATACTTCCAAAATAAAAGGGCTGTGAAATTACCGCTTGAAGGCTGCTCTTTAACCAACTCTGCCTCTGATCTATTGCTTTTCAACAGCCTGTCTCGAGGCGCTCTGATAAGGAGCTATGTATCATCACCAACACTGCAAAAGGGGAAATATTTCTGTATTTTTTTTCACAGTTGCCCAGAGGCCGATGGCTGAGATGGAAAACGAACTGCTGAGTTCCTCCACTCTGAACAAACAGTAGGATTTGGTGAGTGTTTTTTTTTTTTTTCCAAGAGAAATTTCTTTTTCTTTTTTCTTTCTTTTTCGCACAGCATTTCTAATTGCTTGCCATTATATAGCATCTGGAAAGCAACGGGCTTCTGCTCACAGGGAAGATCTGGAGAAAAAATACAGAAAGCAAAAAATAGATCCCCTCTTGCTCTGCTCTGCACATGGCTGGGCCGGATCTTCAAATAACCGTTCCAGCAGTTGATGAAATGGTGCCAGAGGTGGTTGCAAGAACCAGGGTAAGTGCCGCCCTGGAATCAGGCTCCCAGGAGATGATAGAGACACCTTGAAATGACAAGATGAATGTGCGGCACTCAAAGGCAGCTGGGATGCTAGGTAGGTCCACCCTGTATGCTTCAGGGGATTCCTGTGGAGCAGCCTCATTGCCCACCGGCTCCAGCACCGCCCAGCCCCAGCTACGTCTCCTAACGACGTGGTACCTGCCCGGGGCGTCCTGCTGGCAGTGCTGCCCTTGCTGTTCCCGATACTGTCCCCCCGCGTCAGGATGGAGATGCCGCTGAAGCTGCTGGCTTTGGTGACAGGCGGTCGCAGGTTGCGGATGGAGCCGTCCGAGTCAGTGCTGCTCCACGGTCGGGGCTCCAGCGACTTGATCTCGCTCTCCGTGCTGCTCTGGCGGCTGCCTGAGGCCCGGTTCAAACTGTCCCGGTTGCCCCTGCAGAGACCGGAGGAGTTAGACAACAACCCCAGGGAAAAGGGGCAGGAGCAGGAGCCACACGAGCTGCATCCACACTGCCCCTGCGCGGGTGGCAATGCTGGCCCGCGGCCGGTACCGCGCACAGCGGCACCGCAGCACATGGCTGGCTCGAGCAGCCTGCGAGGACCCAGATGTTGATTCTCTTCCTTCAAGTGTGTTGAGACCTCGGCCCTCGCCCTCATCCCTACCCTGGAGCGGATTCCAGCAGGGCCTCAGCACAATCCCTTGCTAAAGCCCTCACTGTCTCCAAACAGAGCGTGGACAGTTTGGAGAGTCCATGGATAGTTTTACGGAGTCTCCAAGACAAGGAAGGCTGAGAGCACTTTCTGCACCGCCTGGGGGAAAAAAGCTTCCTTGGAAAATCAACCAGCGCAATTACTCCCAAACTGGTGAAAGGAACTGGACTACACACCCTCAAAGCCAAACTTATAGTGGAGTATAAGCATCATCTTCAAGTTCTTGGGCTTTCTCCAGTCTAAACTCTGAAGGTAGCTTGGGGGCTATTCAGAGAGGGGGGAAGAAGAGGGAAGGGTAGGGGAAAGATGTCTGTCTGTCTGTCTGTCTGTGCAGAGATGTTTCCTCTCTAGGGTATGGACTATCAAACAAGAGGACAGCAGTCAAGAGGGTTGCTCGATTTTCATCCCATTCTTTGTCCTCTCATCCTCAGTGGCAGAGAAATAAGCAAACGCCGCTCAGAGATGCTCCCAGTGCCCTTTGCAGCACACATGGGTTGAAATGGGCTTCTCAAGATATTCCACTGCCATCATTAGGCCATGAAAATCAGGGATTTGGGACAAACCCACCCTGTGAGGATGCTGATCCTGTCACTGTAAGGGCAGGGGTTTTGCTATGATTTGTGAAGTGCTGGAATCCTCCGGCCTCCCCATTCTTCCCTGCCATTCCCACTTCCACCCCTCCGCTTTCATTGATGAACCGGCAAAAAAAGGACTCAAAAACTGATGTTGCAAAAAATACAACTTGAATAACTTCACAAGCAGCCATGCATGGGGCAAACTTACTCAGCAGGACAATGTAAAAAATAAGTCACACAGAGGTACCTAAAAATCTGCCTCCGTTTGTGAGAGCTAGAAGAAAAGCCTTCTTTGGAGATTCTGTCGGTTAACATCAGAAAAAAGCATCATTATAGAGTCATGCAGTTGTTCACAGAGAAAGCCAGAGATACCAACGGTGGCTGGTGAACACTACTAACCTGCTGTCGGTGATATATCCATTCTGGCCAGTCTGGAGGCCGGGAACACATGAAGAGGGGAGGGAAAAAAGAAAGGGAGACTTAATAACTTTGAAAACAACAAACCCCTGACAATTTCAAAGCAGAGAGGAGCAAAGCACTAAGGGTCTGAGATTCCAGCACAGGCTGTATTGCACTGAGTTACATGCTCACTCCGGAGTCTCGTGGAGCCTTGGACACTCCAGTGCCACCTGGCTCTCAAGCCAGGCTCATCTGGAACCTTCCCTGGCAGCGGTAACTCCGAGATCTCTCAGGAGTTTGCAAATCTGAGCCCTCAGCTCCCTACCCCATCACTCTAGAGCTGGATTAGTGATGGCTGCTTTTCCAGTGCAGCAAGCGAGGCCAGGTGTGCTGGGGTCCTTTCTTGCTAAATGCAGGCAGCAGCTTCACACGTGACGAGATGGCAGAGGGCTCCGAGGCAGCTCAGGCCATGCTGTGACAGTCCCCGCCGGGGCAAAGTGCTGCCTCAGCCCGTGGGCACAGAGCAAGGGCAGTTACCTGCCCGCCCCGTGCTGCGCTAACCCTGGGTGGTGCCCGCTGTGCTCTGGCTGCAGAGCTGTTTGCTACCACGTCTGGGTGGCTCTGGGCCTCTGTAAGACAAATCCACAGTTACAGAGGTCAGAGTCCTCAGCCTGGGACTCAGCACAGCCTGAGCGCCCTCCTTGGCTGCGGACACGGAAATTCTCCCTAGGGGCAAACACAAGGGCTGTCCCCCAGACACCCAAACGCAGCGGGCAAGGAGCTGCGCTTTGAACTCGAGCCAAGGCAGATCAGACTTGGCACCATCCCTCATTCCACCAGTTGCCACTTTGGATGCAGGTCCAAGGACGGAGCTGCCTCCGGCAAGCAGACAGCGCATGACAGCCTCTCCGCAAGGCAGATGTGTGCACGGGCACCAGCTCCTCGGAGAAGGATCAAGGATCTCGACAAGCAAAGAGCCCTGGCTGCCACTCTAGGAGGCAGCCAGAAGGAGACCGAAAGTGCAGCAGCAGGGAAACAACGGGGAGAAGGCTGCTCTTTTAGGCTCCGTGATTGATTTGCTAGTCATCCCGGACCCCCTGCATGAGTTAATCTAATCTTCTCTAATCTTGCTGGGCAGCAGGGGCAAGTCTGCCTCATCTGTCAGTTCCCACACTTCCACTGCCATGTAAAGGGGAAAACTGATTAGGGAAGGAGGGAAAGAGCAGACTGAGGAGTAGAGCAACAGCTTCTAACTTAATGGCTGCAACATCTTTGTAAGGCCCTCTATTTCACCGGTAGAAACACTGGGAACTTTGTAGAAAATGGCATGTCAAGACCTGACCTTTTAATTTACTCAAAGACACCTTCTGCCACAAAGTTCCAGTAGGGCATGTGGCCAGGGAGCCACTCGAGCTTACCTCTCGTGCAAATATCCGCTCCCTGACCCGCTGATACTCTTCCTCTCGCTCTTCTATAGATTTGCTCCTTCTCCCATCCTGCAAGGGGAGTCTGATCTGAAGGCACAAACACAGCTCAGCTGGTCAGCAATCGTCCACAGGAGAAGGGGGCACAGTCAGTTGCTGCGATTTCTCCACAGCTCTGTGAGCGGGTAAGGATTGGCGTGTCTGCAAGCCGCGACACAGACCCTGCTCTTTGCACCTACATTCTGGGTGTTTATTTCTAAGGGACAACCTCCTGGTGGTCTTAGTGCATCTGAGCTGGATCAAGCACAACCACTATGCCTGTACTCTACCTGATTGGGGAATGACAGACTGGGAACATGTCACCAAGTTCTTCTGGAAGATATTCTGGTCCTAAGGAGTCAAAAACTAGAGGGCAATTTTTAAAGGCACACGGCCAGCAGCCAGCTCCACCTCAGCCAAGAGTTCTGTGCTTCATGGGTAGCTGTCTTACCTGCAGAGCATGAGGAATCAGAGCCTGATACTGATTGCAATGGCCAGCTCCTTCTCCTGACAATTTTCAGTTTCAAAAACATGACCCAAAGCAAGTGATAACGGCATGTTAGATTGACGTAAAGATGGGAGCAACAACAGCAAAGAATGAGATCCCTGGTGCAGAGGTCTGCCTGCCTCCTGCCCCTTTTTGACACTGAAGATTTTGTCTAGAACAGGTTGGGAAAACAGCCACAGAAGGACAAGCCAGCTCTGCATCCCAGGTGTGGTGCCACCTTCCACAGCCTGGAGGGAGCCAGGGGTTCCGGAGGGTTTCGAGCTCAGGTGACTGGCAATAATGCTGAGCTGTAATATTGGAGGATTTAATTTTGCTGATGGCTTCGGTCCAGAGGTACTGCCAGGACACAGTGACTTCAGGGAGGGGTGGGAGAAACATTTGGCAGTGCTCAGCTCTGGGGCTCTTTCAAAAAAACCCTAGCAAAACATTTCACCTTAAATCCTAGCCCAGCCAGCAGTCACTGTTCAGGGTGCAGAAATACAGCACACTGCATAGAGCCTGCACAATTCCTTCCCCCACTTCCATGGTATTTTATAAAATCTTCATATGTTTGGATGCTGCCATTTGGGAGAGGTAGAAGCTTTTACAGGCTATTACTGCAGGAAACCCAAGAGAAAATTAGAGTCATTCTAAACTTAGAAAAGTCTCACATGACTTCCACAAAGTGTGCAGGCACACCCTCCTACTCCTTACCTGATTATCATCTCGGTCCATGCTGGCATCATCCCGTTTTAGGATGAATCTCTGTGGGAATTCTGCATTCTTCTCATCTTTGATGTGCTCGGAGAATCTCTGCTCAGGGCTGTGGGAGGAAGCAGCCCTTGTTAGGAGTGTGAAAATGGACAGAGACCTTCTTCATAAAACCACTCCTTGCAAAAAGGTGGTGAGGGGATTGCAGAAGCTGTGCCAAATCTCCCTCTGATGGGGAGGAGGTCCCACCTTTTCTCTGACAACTGTACCAAACTGGGAAGCACTTGCAGATAGATACATTTAGGATTCGAGTGAAGGATTCTTCAGGACCCTCCGCAATGGACCAGCCTTTCTCATGCAAGCAAAATATCTGATATAAAACTCATCCCATTCTGGACCATGCCAGGGATCTGGGGCTGGGGGTCACGTAGTACCATGCAGGGAAAGGAAGGGGATTCCAGCCCGTCTGTTGTCATCCCCTGCTCCTTACATTCGGGTGTTACTGGTCTTGTTGATGATGACTGCTTTCCCAGTTTGATCAACGTTATGGTCCATGCCGAAGTAGGCAGCTACCCGGTGCAGCAGCATCCTGTGATATGAGGTCATCTGAGGGAACTTCTTAAACTGATTGCTGAGGACAGAGGAGAAGGCGTTAGGATGTGGAAGGCAACGACCTCAAAAGGGAGAGAGGGAAAGGGAGAGGCCGGAGATGCTTCGACCTGATCCCAGACCAGGGAGTTAGTCAGGACTCAAATACAAGCCTGAGGCAGCACTGGGCTGGGTGAGGTCTCCAGCTGAACAGGCCTTTCCTAAAACAAGAGCAGCTTGTGCAGAAAAGCAGTGGCTTGTTCCTGAGCAGAAACAGGAGCCACTATCAGTGCTAACACCATGACTTCTCCAGTCCTACTAGGTGGAGGAAGAAAAAAAAAAAGGCAGCAAGTTCTGCTGTAAACACTCCATCCCATATTCTGGAATATGAATCCTGGTTCCTTCTCCTACAGTTTATGCTGAGAACAGCTGCATAACAGCACTGATTTCTTTCACAATGGATATGATGATAAACCAACTGATATCAAATTAATACGGTGCTCTGACACCTTATGAATGAGCACAGGGTGGAGAAGGATGTACAGGAGAACAGTCCTCTCAAGCAGTGTGTCCAAAAGACACTCACTCTGCCCCTGGGAACCCAAGTTCCTAAATTGTAAATTATAAATCTGTTTTGCTTGACACAAACTTGATAGTCACTTACTTGTTATCACTAATAAATTCCAGAATCTCCTGTTCTAACTTTAGCAGCATCATTCTATCCCTGTCAAGAAAAGAATGAGGAAAATAACACGTTTAGTGACAGTGAAACACAGCTTATCCTGTTTGGTAGTCATCTGCCCACAACAGAAAAAAGCCATAAAAGCCTGGAACGAGCAGCATCGTTAATCAATCAGGCTTCACATATCCTCCACAAAAATGAATTAAAACAAAACAGAACAGAAAAAAAATCACAGATAGTAAATTAACAGCCATGTTTTTTCTTCTCCTGTTTAAAGTCAATGTTTTGCTGATGGCTCTTGGCTTCTGGTAATATTGAATATGAGCTCTGCTGGAAGCCCCACTGTAGAGATTCCAGCTCTGTTATTCCTATGCTAGAGTTTGGCTTGATTATGTCTATTAGGAGCAGCACCAGTTCCTTTAGAGGCCAGGTTTTGACAATGGGTTTTAGAACAATCAAGAGTCCTTCCTGATTGGATTTACACAAATTATTTTTCTTTCTCTCCGTAATATATAAGTGCATGTTTTGCTTGACTGCTGTATATGAAGCTACAGTTGTGCTTTTCGTTTCTACACCGCCCCAGGTCCTGTCACCTTGTCTGAATTCCAAAAAGTAAAACACAGTTACTTTCTGCAGTTGCTTCTCCCCCAGGATATATGAATACATTTATCCCCCCACCACCACAGATTTAGAGTCAATCAAAGCAGCATTGGTTGCCAGGTTCTCCCTCCTTTCACTCCATTAGCTACTTGTTTTATTGACTAGGGACCTACCTTGGGTTTTTTTTCAGTGTATTTACTAAAAAATCATGCAAATCTATTCCAGTGGAGTCTGTATATTCCTGGCTGGAATCTGAAACAACAATAGCATCAGCACAAATTAACAAAACGCTGCAAGAGAATAGCTTGAATGGGAAGAGGTGTGTCACAGCAACGACTATCTTCATGCATGACGATGATGTCCCTACAGAGCTGCCAGAAGAAACTCAGCCTTATTCCCAGCACTAACAAGCCACAACACGGTGAGAGGAAGAAAGACCCCTCTTGCTACGGAACTGCAGAGGATGGGCTCTGCATCGCTTGGGCTCAAGTACAGTTTCTAGTGCAGCTCTGAACATGACTTTGAAGTCTGCTTTCTCAATCTAAAAGCTGGGGACTATCCACCAGTGCTCGTTGTGGCAGCAAGAAGATCAGGAGGTTACAGACAAGGCAAAATGAGCCCAAAGTCACACTAGGAGGACCCCAGAAGAGGGAAAGCAGATCAGTTCATGAAGAGAAACCTCCTTTTGGTTTTAACTGTGTATTCCAAAAATGTACCAGATCACTACAAACATGCAGGGAGCCTGCAATCCTGCTGGGGCATGTGCCAATCTAGAACAACTCTTCCCCTCCTTCCCCATATTTTATTCCTGAGAGGATGTTATAAAAATGATGCATTTATGTGCAGCCTTCAACAGAGATTAACCCTTCCGCTTCCAGCAGTTGTACCACTGGCCAGCAGAATCGTAACGGCAGGTAAGACAGGACCTGTCCTGTCCAGACGGCACCTGACCTCGAGACAGCATTTTCCTTGGTGCCTTTTCTTTATTCTTGTCTTTTTCTTCTTTTTCAGCCCCATCTTTCATAGATTTTTCCTCTTCCTTGTCAGAAGGACAGCTGATGTGCAACTGAATGATGTCCTGCAACAAAACAAAAGAGGCTGCGTTGAGTGACTCGAGATGCTCCCTGCAATCCCTGCCACTGCAGAGACGCTGCCAGCAGAGAAGGGCATCGGGGAAGGTGGGATTCGAGTGCCAGATGTGAAACACTTCCTAAGAGGCCCTGCCCTGGGAATGGACAGAGCAACCTCCCCCCTCACCCGCCTCCCAACAAGAAGCTTTCAGCAGGTTCTGATGGGGCACTCAGTAGCATTTCCCACTAAATTTAGCTACTAAATGCTAAAAAACTTCCTTGAGGGTTTTAAACCTTGAGGGTTAAAAACCACCTGAGAATCCAATACCTTGTCAGAGGAGGGCTGTGTGTGCGTATGAGCGAGCACATCGGCAGCGCTCAAAGCAAAACTGTTGCTTTCACAAGCAGTCTCTTGGGGGAACTTCTTGGCTTTTAGAGGTGCAGGCCCAGGGAGGGACACCACCTCTAGCAAGAATTTTTCTGGGCTTTCACACAGCTTGCTTGATACTAGGCCTACCTGGGACTCCAGGAGCCCATCTACGAAGGGGCTAGATGATTCTTCACATACAGCCAAACTCCTGACCAGTTTAAGCTTTGAATTAGACTAGAGGAAAAATAAATACATAGTTAAGACATCTCAGCCAAGTTGCGCACACCTAAGTTCATGTCAGTGCATTACAAAGCTCTTCAGAGTCCTAATTAAACTGCTGAAAAGGACTAGCAACCCAAGTAGCTTTAACATCAAGCTCTGATTATCCCAGCTAGATCTCATAGCTGACTCCGGACTAGATAAATATTAGCTGGATTAGATGGGCTTTGAATTATGCTATGATTCTGTAATTGCCAGCTCTGAAGAAGCCACGGCCGTTTTTGCTAAACTAGTCCAGTAGTTATTGTCAAAATCAAATCTTGTAGAGAAAAAAAAAAGGAGCTTAAGCTAAGATAGGGTAAAATAAAAAAACATACAATGGCTGTACTTTCCCTTCCAGATTTTGCCTAAAAAGCAGCATTCTAGAGCAGTAGTGTCCTGGTGTTGCACTAACATGCATATGCCATCATTTTGGAAGGAAATGTGGTATTCCCTGAAGGGGGCTGGGTTGACACTAGACAGTTACAAACAAAACTCATTTTTTTAGCTATTTGGATGAAAATTCACTTTTTTTTTAGGTCATCTGATTGTGTAATATTCTCATGGCAAGGAAGAGACTGAAATTTCTCTGGTGTAATTGGCACGTGCACTGCCCAGTCCCTTCAATGGAATCTGTGAACTTCATTTCACACTCCGGGGAGGGTACACCTGGGTCAAAGCAAAGTTGTCTTTTGTATTTGTGAAGATGAGCACTCATGTTCCTGCGGGTGCTTCATGTTGCTTCTGGAGACAGGAGGACTGGAGAGGACTAGGGTGCTAGGGTTGGGAACACGTCTCAACTCAGAATGGCCAGAAGAAAGGGACAGATGATCTCATACCTTGGCTCTTTTTCTAGCATGTCCATGACTTGAAGTTCGCCTCTGTGGGAGAGGAAAGAGAAGGCAAGAGGTTTAATCTGAACCTGACAGCCTGCAGATTAATCCCCTTCTGACTCAGAAGGGCCTGAGTCTGCAAGCGGGCAGCAGGGACTACCCACTTATCTGCACTTACCTGAGATTCCTGACGCACATTGATCTCCTCCCCACCATCCTTTTCCACCTCCTCCTTGCTTGGTGACCTGGATGCAAATTTGGTTTTGTTCACGGATTCTTCAACCACCTTCTTTTCTGACTCTTTCATTATTTCCAGAGCCTCCTGTGTCGTGTTGCTATTTGACATCTTCAGAGTCCTACAATGTAGGAATGGGCACCTGCAGTAAGAGGTGACAGAATGAGCAGGAGAGAGTCAGGGAGGAGGAGGCAGTTTCCATTTGGAGCATCGACTCCCGCAAGCCCAGGCCGGAGCTTCCTTGTCACTCATCTCCTGCGCAGTAACCCCAAGGCAACCAGCTCTGTTTCAGGACAAACACCAAAACCATCTCCCGTGCTTTCTTCCCAAATCCCACACCTGTCCTTCCTGCAACTCGCTCCGCATTCAGGGAGAGAACAGCCTGATACTCAAAAGGTTACTATGGTGTTTCTAAGGGAATAAAGTAACTCCTGACTTGTCTCCAACATATATAGTTTGATATTTCTAAAATTATAGGTTAAGAAGAAAAAGAGCCCCTCCTAACAAGTTGTGTTTTACTGCTTCTTTTTGAATGGCAAAAAAGACACAGCCAGCCCATAAAGTGCCCCAAACCCTGTGAACTAGAGCAGAACCCAGCAAGGGCAACAGCCTCGATCTGCTGGCCCGAAGCAGGAGGCAGCAACAGGTCCCACATCCATGTACCAAACTGAGAGCTAGATCCACACGGCCAAGAACTGAAACACGTTGGCAGAGCCCACACAGGGTGAAAAGCTCTCGAATGGGCAAGGCCTCTGCAAGGAGAAGCATCACTATGAGAGAGACTCAAAGCAAAGGCAAATCGATGACAGGAGTCCCCTGCTTTCCTACCCTATTCACAGGAGAGCGCTCAGTGCCACCGAACACACAACCTGTGTGCTGCCGCCTCCCGATAAACCCTTCCCGCCCAGAGTATTTCCCTCGCACAAAAATAAAAATAATAACAAAATCGAAGCAGAGATCCGCGCTGCAAATGCCGTCAGGAGGAGGTTTCCTTCCTGTGCGCATGAATCAGCGCCGCTGCTCAGGCCAGGCGTGGGACGCGGCGCAGGGGAGGCCGGGACGACAGAGCTGAGAAAGCCGAAGTTTGGAGGCCGCGGCGGGGGTGTGAGGGGGACGGGACAGCGCTGACAGGGACAGGAGGAGATGACGTAGATGCAGCACCGGGGAAGCCACGAAATCTGGGTCAGGAAAAGAGAACAAAGGAGCAACAGGAGGGGGAGCTGCTGCTGGCTGTTTTGAGCTGGGATGGAGGCTGGCGGAGCAAACAGGACAGGTCGGGACCATTTGCGCAGGCTGCCAAGGCGCAGGGAAGGGGTAGCCGGGATATATTTACATCCTCCTCCTCACCCCCAGGGTGGACGTTTAATTCCAGCCCTGCTGCCTTGGCGCCAAGCGCCTGAAAGCCGGAGACTTCAGCGCTCGCTGTTGGGAGGGATCCTGCAGCCAAGCTGGGGAAGGCAGGAGGCCTCCTGCTGATTGCTCCATTCCCGGACGTGCTTCTAGGAGTACAGGTGCTCCCGGAAGCTACATTGGGGTACACGGGGGACACAGGTTGCCGCAGGGGGTTTTCCCCCAGCCCAGAGTGAAGCTTCTTCCTTGGGGAAGGGCAGCAGCGTGAGTGGGCCCGTTCCCGATGCGCCGGAGCCGACCTCGGCGCGGGGGCAGCGCGTTCCGGGTGCCCTTGCGACCCGCTTCACCCTGTGCCTCAGAGGCGGGAACCTCCGCTCGCTTCCTCTCGCCTCTCCTCTGGGCTAACGAGCAGAGCAAGGTTGATAACCGGGCCCTGTTTTCGCTTTCTGAGGCCCCAGCGCAAGGAGCCTAGGGCAGCTTCGGGTTATACAGCACAACCTTCCCAGACAGATGCGCCCCAGCCATCGACACCGCACTGCGCCGGGGACGTGGCCCCTGCGCAGGCCGAGGAGCCACCCTGGCCGCACGGGGAACAGGTTGCTCCAGCCGCTGGCTGGTTACGGGACACAAAGGTGAGTGCTTAGAACAGACCCAGTCCTGTGCAGACTCCGAGGGCTCAGGAAGAAGTACTCCCGGGTGCCAGGCATGGCAGTCCCCGGCACCGCGGGCAGAGAGCTGGTTCTCAGCCCACAGGAACTTGGCTGCTGCAACCAGCAATTAAAACCCCCTGACGACCCCCTCGACAAGGGGCAGGAGGGAGGCACTGGCCCTTCGGCAGCACCGAGGGCTTCATTTCGGTGCTCGGCTTTCGCCTTAGCATCGCGCGGCCCCGAGCAGGAGCCTCCTGCAAGGGTAAAGGATGACGCTCTCCCAGGCGCCCGCTCATTGGATTCCGGGAGAGCGAATGGGAATCGCGGCTCCATGGCGACGGGCTCTATCGCCAGGAGCAACCAGACAGTTTGGGGGTGATTTCGCTTCCTCCTCCACGAGCAGCTCCTGACTCCTGTGGAAAACCGTTTTCACAGGAAGAGGTGGGGGCGGCAGGAGCGAGGGGGCTGCAGATGGGAGGCATTAACGACTCCTCGGTCCTAGCGACCACCAGCCTCCGGGTGCCTCAAATTGGGCTCCACGGGGCTCCCTCCGCACAAGGGATCTTCGGAAGGACTTGTGTTTTCCCCTTTTCTCCGGGCAGCCAGCAAAGCTTTGGCGGTATTAACATTCACCTGCCAGATGCATCAGGAGGCTGCATTAAAAGGCTTTGCTCGTAGGACCACCAAGGCCATGGAGCTCCCTAAATCTCCCTCCTAGGCTCTATCTGGGCTCCTCTGCAACACGCAGCTCTCTGCATCAGCCGGGGGGCCCCCAGCACCCTGTACAAAGCCAGACGCTGCCTCCCAGACACCCCTGCGGTCCCTCTGCCACCTGCTCCCTATCCCAGGGAACAGCCCTGGCTGGAAGGAGCCCCTCGTTCAATGAGAAAGGCCTGAAACCAGCTTTGAATCGTCCCAAGCTGCAATGGTCTCGGCCAATGAAGCAATTTCTCCAGGATTTTCTCCACTGCTTTATTATCTGTTGAAGGTAGAGGTTTACTTTTGCAATTCCTTACAGTTCCTATTAAAAAAAAAAAAAAGGCCAGATGTATCTGACTGCACTGGGTACAGGCTCCCAGCGCTTAGTCATTGCTTTAAATCTTAATCTCCACCCCCACATTACATCAAGAGGTGAAATGATGATGCAGATGGAAGGTTTCGACTTCAGGTGGAAGGGGGGAAAATCACCTCATCTGAGCAAGAAGACAGGAAATGCAGGCAAGGGAGGAAGCTGTTAGCTGCAGGTTTCCAATATGTCTCAAATAAGTCCAAGGTGGGTTGGAATCCACCACTTAAATTGGCTTTACTCGCAGCTGAGACCCCCGACCCCCCATGTCAGGGTCTACTTTGTATTTATTAGCAAACAGCCTGACTGTGGCAGCCCTGCTTCCCCGGAGCTCCCCACAGGAGTGGGAGCATCCGTGACCTTCTGCGGCCCAACGCAGAAACTGGAGCTTGGAGGTGCCTGGTTATACAGCGCACGGTCTGTGGATTTCGCTATACAGAATAATTTAAACAACTGGATACCTTAAGGAAAAAAAATGTTATTTCTGTTACCTCCCTGCATCAATCAATGCACGCACTAAAAGCAGGACGGGTATCAGCTTGCTATAGTTACACTCCAAGAGCGTGACAATCAGTGTCAGGAGTGACAAATCCTCCCAAGATACACAGGCATCAAATGTGCCAGCACAATAAAGGTGCACTGGCACCCGACAAAGGAAAGAATCCAAAGATACAGCACGTTTTGCCCATGCTCTCAGAAAAGTGCAAGCGAGGAAGCAGCAGGGCTTCCCTGCACCAAAGCCCCTGGGCTCACGTCGTGCCAGGGACGGGCAGACGTCTCCACCGTGCGCCCTGGCCCTGCTCCTGAAGCCACGCGTCTCCCCTAGACACCCTGGAGGCACTTGCACCAAAAATCAGTATTCAGCAGAAGATAAACAAACAAAAAATTCAATGAGAGTTAATTAATTGAGGCAGAGAAGCTGTTGTGAAGGGAGCACCCAGCAGAGGTAACTGCCTGCAACAGGGATGAGTCGCAGAAAGGAAGGAGGCTCCATCACTCTGTATCCATTGCTCCAAACGGCTACATAAAGCCCCTTGAACTCAAGTCAGAGCTGCTTTTCTTGGCATCCTCAACACAAGAACAAGTGCTTGTACTGGATATGAAGAACAGCACCAAGGGCTAAGACTGAAACTCCACAGGCCTTGCAAGGTGCTTGGGCAGCACATGGAAGGCAGAAATCCTTTTGGAAGTGCAAGATGAGCTTTTCTTCTCTGTGAGAAAAGGAAACAGAAGATGTTGAGCAGTGCCTGAAATGGCTCCAACCATCGACCCGCTGCCTGTGCTGGGGGTCCTGCAGTTTCTAGTCTGGCACCGGCTCGCTGAGATCCAGCATCTGCTCCTGCTCACGACCGGCCTTTGATTGTGCCCCTACCTGCCACACTGCCGCCTGTGCACGGCTTTAACTGCTGCCTGGCTGCACGTCAGCAGCAAAAGGGACAAACTCCATTCATAATCAGAGCTTCAGGACAGGAGAGAACATCAAATCAGGCAGGACCACTATTATTAGAGGATATTCCAGCACACTCAGCACATCCTGCTAGGCCAGGCACAAGACCTGGCAGCCCCCATGCCACACGAAACAACGCTGAGGGAAGAAACTGCACTTAAGTAACGCAGATTCTGTTCGTTTGCTAAGAACTCAACCCATGTCATGCCAAAACCCAGTTTTGATTAGGTTTTAATAGTTGCTTGGTCACAAGTCACCCTTTGTTTACAAAATCTGGGGGAGAAAAGAAGCTCCAACAGCTCCAAAGAAGGCAGCCAATAGTTAAAAGAGAGAAAGGATCCGAGGGGTCATCTGTGCAAACGGCTCTGGAGAAGGAAGAGCTTGAACTTGGCGCCACCGTCGTGTTGCAAGTGTCTGTGCACAGGACAGGGAGGGCAGGAACCCCGGGGCAGAGGGGCTCCCTCGACGGGCCCTGCCGCCCTCCTTCCCCTGGCACTGCCAGCTCATCCCAAGCCTTGGGAACCGCTCCAGCGACGTCAGAGCCGTTTCCCAGCAACGATTCCG
The DNA here is from genome assembly GCA_032466555.1 of Tinamus major. NCBI lineage: Eukaryota > Metazoa > Chordata > Aves > Tinamiformes > Tinamidae > Tinamus > Tinamus major. The sequence continues at coordinate 13,778 of JASSRY010000628.1, read as the reverse complement.
GAGGGCTGTCCGCCACAGGGCTTTCCTGAAAAGCTAGCGAGAAATTATCCTCCTCCTCCTGACAGCGGAGGGCATTGGAGCAGCGTTTCTGCTGAGCCCTCCACGGCCAGGCGGCAAAACCCTCTGGGAGCGCCTGCAGCTCCAAGCCCTCATCCTCCCGGACAGCCCTGGGCTGAATTCCCTCCACTTGAATTAGTCCATAGCAGGATATCGCACTGGGTGGGAGCCCCACCAGGAGAGAAGCTCAGGATTAGGAGTAGCCCTGAGGCTGCTGCTGGCCCCTGGGCCATGCCCGTGCTGAGTGAAGCCCAAGTACAAAGGACACTAAGAGAAGCTGTCCAGGAGGGCTGCCCCCGCAGCGTTTCCCCTTGCCATTTTTAAGCCGATGCTCCCGCTTATGGCCACGCTAGGAGAGGACAGTTCTTAACCTCTTGCCTCTTGTTTTCTCCAAAATGCTCCCAGCCTTTGCCTGCCGAAACGCTCCCCTTTCACTGCAGCAGATGCTATTGCTGTTTGGTGACCCTCAAGCCACAGGTGATGCTTCCAATGCTAAATAAGCACTTTAAAGAGATTAAGGAAAAAAACAGGTCGAGCACCTTGGATGAAGACCCTGTAGCCCTGTGACTAGCGCACGAAGCCCAAGAAATCAGTTCCCAGCACTAAATCTCAAATGACAGCAGCATCCTTTCCACTGCCTTGTTTTAGGCACGTATGGAAAAGAGGTGAAGGGTATCTGAAGTCCAGCTTCCACTATAATCAAATCCAGCTCAGCGAGAGGGTTAAACTAATAAAAGGGGTTAAAATATATGTGAACACAACAGACCTGGTCCTACTGAATGCTAAATTGCATAAGCTGTCCTGGAAATCTCCTGTGGCACCCGGCCAACCACCTAGTGACCATTTGCCGGCAACTAGCCGACTTCAAACAAGCAAATCCTTTAAGCTACAACCTGCCGAGGAGCAGGGGGTCCTCTCTCTTTCCAAAGTGACACAAGCTGAGACGCAAGCAGCTCCCACCAGCCCGGCACAGGGAACTCCTCCGTGACATGGATCCAGTGCGTGTGCCAGGGATTCCCCTGCTTCCTGGAGCTGCATTAGCAGCAACACGGAAGGAAGGGGAAAGCCCAGCTCGAGCTCCACAGCTCCAAACTGGAGCAGAGCAGCGCGCAGTCGTTTCAGCACAGAATCATTTTTAAAGTAACCTTGTTAAGAAACAGAAATCCTGTCACTTACCAGAGATGAACAGCGTGACGTCCCCATGCCCGAAACACTCGCTCACATTTACACCTATTCTGTAGCCGCATGACAAGGGCGTGGGGCGAGGAAAAGAAAAGTCTCTGGTCAATCTTTCTCAAGTGCAAAATAATTGTAGACTTAATGCTAAGAATCAACTCACCCTGGTGGTTCTGCACTCTTAAGAGGTCACCTCTTTCCCAATTTCAATGGAGACTCCATTGCCGCAACCGATTCGGGAGGGATTTTGCAAGGGAATTTCGCTTCTCGGAAGGCTTCCCCCAGCAGCCCCTGCCGCTGGCACAGCGGGAATCGCTCTGACGAGCAGCTCGGGAGCAGCGCCCGGCTGCGCGCGGGGATGTCACTGCAAGCTCTGCCAATAGCCGCACGCGCCCCCGCTCCTGCTCGCGCTCAAACGCGCGGCGAGCGGCCTCCGCAGAGCCTGTGGAGCCATTAAAGACGCAGCATCCGCCGGGGATGCGGGCACAGGAGCAAGGAGGAGGCAGCCCGGGACTGCCGGGAGGGTTCGGCACATACTCTGCGCCTTGCAGAAAGCATCGAAAATGCAGAGCAGGTTACAGGCAGCCTTGTTTCACTGCTAGCGATCTCAAAACTATATCTAAGGAGTCTAAGTTAAATAGCTCAATTTCAACTCGGTAATTTTTTTCTTACTTGTTTTTATGTGATTAAACACTGACGTGGGAAACAAGGAACACAAACAGCCCTAACGGGGTTTGGGACTACTCACACTTCCCCCACAAAGAGGGTTTCTGTCCCAGGCCTGGACAAGCTGCAGCCAAGTCTCCTCTCCCCAAACGAGACTCGAGTCCCAAACACACGGGGCAGCCCTGCAGACCTGACCCTGGCCAGGCTCCAACCTCACCCCTTGTTGGGCTCTCAAGACCTTTGGGCTGGGCTCAGACTGCCCCATCCCAGCCTGGTCCTGCCAGGCACGAGGTGCAGCCAGGAGCCCCCGGACACCAGCAGCTTTGCCAGCACCGGACGCAGGGAAGCACCAGGCTCTGGCTGAGTGCCAGCGCTGCCGGAGGCGGCAGCAGGGCCAGGGGCAGCAGGGCTCCCAGGACGGAGCGTGCAGAAAGGAGATGCAAACCTGAGCCAGTACAGAACTCTCCACTGCCACCCAAGGGAGTCAAGACACGGCCACTGCTGCCCAGCCCTTGCGGGCCTGTGAAATCCCGGCCCTCTCCGGGGTGCGACGGGGCCGGCCAGGCTCGGGGCGATATCTGCCCGCTGCTCCGCAGCGAGCCAGGGCGCGCGAGCTTGCGCAGCACAAACACGTGTCGGAGTGGCTCCGCGCGGCAGCCGGACGCGGCAGGGCTGCGAGGCTCCTGCGCGGATTGCATGAGCAGCTCGACAGCATTTTTCTCCTGTATCTTATCTATTTGGGGGTTGTTTCTTCCTGGGTAGCCAGCGCCCAGGCAGCTCCTTTGCAGGGTCAGGGCTGGGGTTCACAGCCCTGAAGAAACTCCAGCAGCTCCTTTGCAAATGCAGCAACACAAAGGGCAGCAAAGAGCAGCCCTGCTCCAGCATCGGGGTCTTTGCACACCACGGATGAGACGCTGGAGCCTCCCCCAGGCCCAGGGGAACTCGCAGCACCTCGCGCTGCCTGGGAGCATCTCCGCTCCGGTGGATTTTGGCTCATTAAGGCCAATTGCTGACGCTCTCTGCTCTGCAGGAGCAACCTTAGCGCTTTAAAAGGAGGGAATTATGGATGCTCCTCTTCCTCTCTCAGGTCTTCCTGCCTTCAAATAACCCCCACTGGTAGAACATCCGAAGCGAGCACAGACAGACAGACACCTCAGGGCCTTCTGCTTAAGCTCCATCATCATTTTGAACATCATCATTAACCCAGAATGGAAGGAAGTTCCCTAAGAGGAGCCTGGGCTGCCAACCTGCACTCAGAGTCTCCCTGCGACTCCCCTCTGAGCCAGGTCCGACAGGGACAGAGGGGAGCCAAACACGGCAGTAACACGAAGAGAGAAAAGGAAGAAGGGCAAAGAAAGGCACAGGAGGAGAGAAACAAGTGCCGAGAGGCATTAAAAAAAAGGAAGGGGAAGGGACACGTTTTATTTAGGGAGTAGCTGGAAAATCCCTTCTGCCCAGCGCTCCCTTCAGGGCTGCGCTGCCATCCTCCCAGTACAGGGGTCTGTACGGGGGGAGGTTTCACGTTAACAAAGTTACTGTCTTCCTCCTTCTCCAAGGGGAGAAAAACTCGAACCCGGGAGTGGAGCTTGGCCAGGCCCCGGTGCCACCGCAGTGCCTCCTCCGGCAGCAGCCCCGGAGCAAATCCCTCAGCGGCTCCCGAGGCAGCGGTGCGACCGCGGCGCTCCATTCGGCTCCGTGCCGTTCCATAATTCAGCAAGAGAAATGCCGCAATGGAGCGCGCGGCGTGGGTCAGAAACAGCGCGTGCCGGGAAGGAGCCGGCGGCGCCGAGGAAGGGCCGTGAATATTCACCGGCAAATTGGGATCCAAAGCAGCTTCCTGGTGCTTCACCTGTGGGGCTTCTCGCGCCGGTTGGCCCTCGTTAGCTGTTTTGGTAGCAGCATTTTCTCTGTGGTGCAGCTAAAACTAGTGATGTTTTTAAGAGCAATGTGAGGGCCTTTTGTGTATTCGGCTACTGTCCTCTAAATCCAACTATCCTAAATTCAGAGCCTTCCATTCCTCATTTGTGACTCCCACTGCTGGTCAAGTGTCCCGCTAGGATCCACAATCTGCAGCGCCCTGAGCACCGGCACAGAGCTCTGGGTGGGAACTGCTCTCTGGATCCCACTGATTCTCCCACATTTTTTGCAGAATATGTGAAAATACATGGGGGTGGGGGGAAGCAGCCATATGTCTCCTTTAAAAAAAAAAAAAAAAACTAAGGCAGCACCAGTTTCTGCCTGCTTTCCCCTAAGGAAGGATAGCAATTTTCCAAATATTTCTAAGTCAGGAAACTGCCAGTAATATTAATAATTAAAAAAAACAGAATATTATTTGATACGGAAAAAAAAGTAGAGTATTACCATGAGCAGGTAACTTCAAAACTTATAAATCTGCAGATAAAAAGTTGTCCAAAAATATTGTTTTTCTTCCCTCTGAATAACCCCCCAAAACAGTGAAGTCATGAGGGGTGAGGAGAAAATAGAAAAGAGTGAAAAAGAGTTGAAATGTCCTAAAAGGGAGTTCAAAACACACATTTGGAAGCCTGTTTGCAAGAAACCCGCATCTCCAGCCAAGGTTCCTTTGGTTTAAGCAGAGATCTTGAAGCAGAGATGCTTCGTGCCCTAGATGGGAGCTCCGGGGAAGGAGCTCTGCTAAGGAGCGAAGCTCCACAGGCATCATCCGCCTCTGCCTCGGAATCGCGGCGCGGATGGAAGGACGGGCTGCACTGGGGTACGGTGCCGTCCTGCTTTTTAGCATGGGTCTGTCTGTTACCTTACCCAACTGCTCAAACTGTTTTAATTACATGATTATATTTTAACTTAACATGTGAACTGCTCTTTGGAGCATCCTGCAAAGAGACAGGAGAAACCCCCGGGCGGGTGTCGTGGTTGGGGAGTCCCTGCTTCAACCGGGGCAGCATTTCCGATAGCTCTCCCAACTTCCCCATTAGCCCTCACAGCTACCAGCTTCTCTGCTCGAAGGGGTGGAAAAGGGGAGAGATCCAGCGAAACCTCCGGCAAAACCTCCGAGAAGAGCGGAAGGGCCAAGGGCACCTGCATTCGCCGGGCAAAACCACAGCCGCCACAAGCTCTAGTTTTAGGGTTTGCACTGCCTCGCATTGACCAAACTCGAGCTTTTCACACCGTTATTTACTTCTCCATCCAGGCTCACATGCCGGCTGGTGCTTGCTGAACACTCGGGTTTGTAAAGCTTGCAAGCCTGGCACAACATTCCTGGGAATTATCCATGGAGCGAGTGATATTGTCTTACAGCTGGTTGCTATTTCTGGACCACATGTAATGTTACTACCACAGTATTAAAGAAAGATAGGGTGGATATGCCCCAGGCACCAACCCGGGAGTAGGGAATTTCGTATACATTGTGGGAAGTGCGCGTATAAAAGAATTCATCTCCCAAAAGCCTCAGAATTTCAAACTTCAAAATTTTTGTACATTTTAACATTGAAAAACTCAAGGAGCACCCAAAATTCACCCTAGAGTTCAATGGATTTGCACATATTACCTAGCCCTGCAGGAAAGAACCGCTTGCTGAAAGAGCTGAATTTGGCCACAGCAGTTACCAACTTCTTCACCCCCCAAATGAGGGATTTTCCTGGATTACCTTTAACCACCGGTAGCTCAAGGGTTAATCCTGCAATTCCTAACCACCCAATTCCAAGCAAGTTGTTCCCAAACGCTTCCCAAGATCGCTGGCATTCTGCAAGCCCACTGAATCCAAGCCTGGGAGCGTCACAGAACTCGGCAGGAGGCTTCGCGGCGCTGCAGGTTCAGCTCCTGCCAAGTTTTTACCTCCAGACACCTGCCCTGCCTGTAGCGACGGCTCCTCTGAACAGGGGAAGCACTTGGAAAGCAGGTAAGTGACAAGGGAAAGGAGGAAAAACTCTTCCCATCGTGTGATCCTCCTTCCCAGGAAGGACTGCCCCGAAGCTGCAAGTTTCTGCAAAAACAGGAGCATCCCTCCTCTTTGCCTGTCCTATTCCAGCAATCCCTAAGGATCCTGCTTCCCGTCCATGCTCTTCCCTTTCTCTCTCCTAATGTGAGACCATAACAGAACAATCAACCTCAAACCGCCCATTTCTTCAGGCCCGGATATGGGGAAGCAACAGGACAAGCTGAAAGACAGGATGCCCAAAGCTGCCCCAAGGACCTCGGTTTCCCGAAAACATCGTCCACCATAAAGTGGCTCTTGTGCCTAATTCAGCGCAAGAGGAGTTAGTTTCTCAAAGAAAAAAGATGCCAAAGCAACATAAAAATTTAAAAATTCATTAAAGAAAAAGAGAGAGAGAGAGAGAGAGAGAGAGAGAGAGAGAGAGAGAAAGGACCAGTATGAAGAGGAGGCTGCATCTGCCCACACACAGTCTTAGGAGAGATTCGCTGGGAGGCAGCAGTGACTCAGCCTGCAGCACAAACACACCGTGGTCCCAACACGTAACGAACCCGGGGTTTGTACGGGATCAGGGATCTGCATGCACCCAGCTGACAACACAAATGCCGGGGAATCCCAGCGCTCGGAGACAGGCTGGGAATTATCAGCCCTTCCCGTCAGAGTCACCCACCTCCGGTCACAACCGATGCTTTGCAGAAGCACAACTCATCTTGGCTTCCATTGAGAAGCAGGGTGGGTGCCTTCTGCTTTAGTAGGACTTAGAAACCAAGAGGATGCTCAAAAAGATGGCGGAGAGCGTGAGGACTCATTTGCTCAGCTTGCCATTGGAAACGCTCCAAGGTCTGGCGGGAACGTGGCTCCACATCCACATCCGCTCCAGACAGAACCAGGCCACTCTGGGACACGAAGACGGGGAGGCAGAGGCCCAAGCTGGAAAGTTCTTGTCACAGACAACGATGCAGGAGGGAGAAATTACATTGGGTCAATTCACCAGGCCACCTGAAAACGGGCTCTTGGCGAGGTGGCACCGAGGGCAAGCGAGCACAGCCCTGCTTTTGTGCTGAACTCGCATCTAATAAAACCACTTGGGCACCAGATGCAAAATGTGTTTGAGGCGACTTCTCTGCTGCTTGAGAGACTGGATATGATCTGTCTTGACTTTCACTAAAATCCCCCAGAGATTCTGTTCTGCTACTGCTCTACTTGGGCTAAATTTAGAAGAGTAATAAAAATAGTCGAAAGGCATGCAATTCATTTTAATATCTGTACTTTTATGTTGCCAGGCAGTTAATTTCTGAGTGATCCTAAAGCAGTGAGCCAGAAAGAAAAAAAAAAAACTTATCAGGATGTACTCTAGATTATCAATGGATCTAGCACTAATGATCCAAACTGCAAGACTCTTCATGAGCTTGAGTTGGCCAAGCCTCTACAAAAACACCCAAGACGGTGGAGAAAACAATAGTGTTTGGGATGGTTTTTAAAGAGGAAAAGTATTAAATTATGGAACAGGATCGAATAGCAGCAGCTCTTTCACCAGTGCTTTTGCATGCTAAACACGTCAAATACACTTTGGGGACAGAAGTGCTAAGAAGTCTCTTAGTTTTTCACACACTCACCACAACAGGTCCTTAGAGGTGGGGCACCTGAATAAACACAGAAAAATCTCTTCCTGGAGGAAGTTAATGGATGACATTAATTCTAGCTGATCCTTCCCTGCACCTTGGGGAATTTGAAGACAGGTGTCTGCAGTGTCTCTATTTGCAGGGCGGCTCTCTAGCTTCCCTGTGGCTTATTTGGGCTGAGTTGGTTACTCGGGCGGGGGAGACCCATCTACGAGTCCATTGAAACAAGAAGCATCCAAACAAGGAACACTGACACCAAGGGCGTTGGGCAGCTCTCCAAGTTACACTCTAAAGACAGCAATGGTCATGGAAAACGGTACCAGAAAGCCAAAATCAGCCTCGGTCCTGCCTGGCACCAGGAAGGGGAAGTTCTGACAACGGTTCACTCGGAGGAAGCAACTGAAGGTCACTCAGCTTTTCTCAAGCCCAGACACCTCCCTGCTACCTACTACAAACTCCCCCTAGAACCAAAGTGTCACCCAAGTGTCCCTGTCACCTCCTCTCCCCAAGGAACTGCTGTTCCTAAAGAGCTCTGAGATGAAAGAAACCAGACGGGCAAGGGTTATTATGAGAACTAGTATTTACCCCAGTGGGAAGCAGCACTAGAAACCAAGGCCAAATGACCTACCTGGTGAAGGAGCCTGATGCTTTAACCACCATCGGCACCGTGCAAGCGCCGTGTCCCCTCCCTGCCACAAGCACAGCAGCATGGCCACTTCTCTGCCTTCAGGACTTTCGAGTACACCACCAGCTGCAGCCACTTCCAAAAGGTATTAAAGAAAGGTTCAGAGCAAGGCAGATGTTACGCTCAGTTGCTTACAGGGCTTGGAAGTTCAGCAGAGATCAAGTATTTTATGAAATTCACTGTTCAAAGTGAAAGATTAATGTGTGTGAGGAATCCTCTGCTCTCACTGGCAAGCTGCACCCAGTGAATTAGCAACATGAAAGAAATTAGTCTGAAATGAATGAAAAGCCAAGGATGATTAGCAAACGCCGGCGTTTCCAGTGAGCCTGGAGCTCGTGGTACTCGCGCGCAGGCAGTGACACTCACTGGTGCTGTGTCCCTTCCCGTTTTACTCTTCCTTCATTCTCAGCTCACCAAAGGACTGTTTTGGGTTGCAGAGAGGTCCCTTTTCCACACAGGAGGTCAATTAGTCCAAGCTGGTGCCTCTCCCCAAGACTCGTCCTCGCACCCTCACAGAAATCGCTCCCTCCATCAAACCTGGAGATGCCCAGGTCTATGATGATGGCAGAAATTCAACAAGCCAAACTAGACCACGAGATCCTACTGCTGAGATTCTGGAGCAGGTGAAGGACATCTCACATCCACTGCAGCAAGGCAAAGCTGGAAGAGGAATGAAACCCTGAAGTATGTTCCATTTTGCGGATGCTCCTGGCATCACGAACTCCAGAAAAGACGACAGCAATCCCTGCACGCCTGGGATGGGGCAGAGTACGGAGAGAGAACGTGTGCATTTCTCGAGGAGACCTAAGCCTAATTACATACAAGAAACCAACTTTGGGAACCTAAACTCAGCGCAGGCTGTCGAAGCCCTGTGTCGGTATCCAGCAATTTACATTCAAATCCAAACTTCCACGGCCTCCTATGCGAACCTGGAGGCAAACTGCCAGACTCCGTGAATAATGAATCCTTCCCTCCATATTCCTCAGCCTTGTACACATCCAGTATATGTTCTTTGAAGTACAAGGCTATTTTCTATCCTGCACGTGTAAAACATGAAGCACAAAGGGCTCCAATCTCTGCCGAGACCTTTGGAACAGCTACTGCCCTTCTCCCGGAATGGAGCGCTCCGAGCCAGGGCAGAATCTCCAGTCAGGGCAGGACAGGTTTCCAGCCACAGAGAAAGCTGCTTCGTGCAGTTTGGGTAAGTTGCCCAGGACTTACTCTGCTTCCTCCATCCACTCACGTTATTGTGGAAGGTGCTGGTTTGCTCACAGCTCTCAGCTTCTATTTAAATAAAACAGGACGTGCAAAGTTGCAGCAGTTGAACTCCAGGGATGACAAAGCACCTGATACTGGTTAAGCCAACACAGCTTTGGGCATCTCCGACATACTCCTCTCCATCTTATTCCCCAGCTTTAGCTCACACTCGTTGCACAAGCCAAGACCACTGCAGCACTCAACGGGCAGCAGCACGTTCCAGACGTGGCGCAGAGCAGTGCAGCCCTAACACCCCAGACTGCTCTCGCTCACAAACCTCAAACCTTGGAGTCCAGCACAACCAACTCCACAGCATTCACCTAGCAGCATGGCCAGAGGGAGCCTGGAGCAACTGTTTAGAAGGACAAAGGGATACTAATTTGCCCCAATAAGGAATTAACTTCAACTGCCAGCACAGAACGTGGTTCTGCACAGCAGGCTGCAGAGAGAGGCCCAGGCTAACGTTGGGCCTGAAAAAAACACAACCAGCCTCACGCAAGAGCAGTGCGCAGGTACCTGCAATGTGCCCGGGGCCGCAGGCAGCACTGCCATCAAATGAACATGTGCCCAGAGTAGCTTCCTTGGTATCTCAGCAAGAGGCAATCACAAGTATGTAACAAACTGAAATGCTGGAGCTCGTGAGATCTGACAGGCCGCAGACAGCCGCACGATGCGTTATGTTCTGGCGACCCAGAGGGCTGGAGTTTACAAGAATCTTCTTCCTCCAGCTCCACGAGTGGTACCCGACGACTGCAGGTGCTGCCCAGAGCAGCAGCAAGCAGGGAGCACACACTGCAGCTGGAAATCTAAGGCAGCGAGTTCCTGGAATTCCACTCTGCTGAATGGATTGCCAGTTGGGATCTTGACCTGCACAGCTCAGATGGCTGCAGCTTAAAGCAGCACTTGACTAACTAGCAATGCATGTGTCTGAGCAGAAGAGAGCAGTCCAGCAACAGCCACTTTAACAGCACAAAAGAACTTCTCAGCTTTGATCCTAGGAAGATCGGAGCAAACAAAGATATTAGAACTCAGCCAGAGAGGAAAACAGTGCCATGAGCCATTGTCTGGTTTTGTCAGATCACTCCAGGTTTGTCTTTTCATGCTGTAGAGGTAGCTCAAACTGTTTGTCAGGAAGCACTGAGCAAAAACTGCAACACCTGATAACTAAGGGGTCAATCGGCTCCATATCCTACTCACCTCTGAGGCACCAGTCCCCAGTCAAGCCCCACTCGTGAGCAGTGGGAGAGGTCAGAGAACGGACCATATCCAAGGGATGTTGCTCCTTCACAACTGGCATGAGTTGAATTGGGAGTCTTAATCCAGCTCCTCAAAAGCCAGGTGGCTGTCTCCAGCAAAGCATCCTGATTGCAAGCAACCTGTGGAGAGTCTGATCCATCCTCACTTGTGCAATTCCTGGAGTCTGGAGTAATGGTTTACTATTCAGTGAAGCTGCCATCAAACACCACACTGTGCCAGCTTGGTGGACAGAGAAAAAGAAAAATCAGTCTAAGATCTTTCCTCAGCATCTAGATTGTTCTATGAAAAAAAAAATCTTATAATTGCAAATATATACATGCCCATATATTGGAATAAGCTTCCAAAGTTTCCTAGGTAGAAGGAATCTGTCCTTGTTTTCCAGTGAAACAGGAACGAAGAGGAGAAAGTTGTCAGCAAGATATATTTAACAGCTCACTGAAAACACAAAGAGCAATGGATGGAAAAGTGAGACCCTAGGAGAACATCGGCTGGACAAAGTATTTCAGCAAATCACCTACAAACTACGGAATTGCCATTGACTCAAGGAGGAAGATTACTTTGAGCATCCTTGATACCATTTAATACAAAGTTTCCAATACGAATTCAAGGAGAAAAGCACAGAGGTTATGTCAGTCAGACTGAATGTGCTGTACGGAGCACACAGGGCAGAAACGCGAGGGAATGGAGCATCAGGAATGGGAATAAGAAACGGGAGCTGCTCAGAGTGACAGAGGGGAACACCAGGTGCCAGTTCTCAAAGGGAGGTGGAGCACAGCACAAGGCAAGAAACGAGACAAGATGCCCAGCAAGCACCAGAGAAAAAACTGAACCAAGCCCAGCCACGGGTGCGACTTCTTTGCACGTTTCCAGCAGCAAAAGGAGCACTAAGAGAATTAGCAGCGACACTGAGTTTTGATTTGTAGAACAGGCACGTGCTCACGTACAGCTCCTTCAACAGCCTCCCCTTGCTCCCCAGAGGAGAGCAGACCTTGTGCACACCCAGGACGTGTGACACCCGGGGCCTGCACCCTGCTCGTCACCACAATGCCCATTCTTCATTTCCCCTGTTTTCTTAACAGGTTGGCAGATGAGGGCACCTCTGTTGTTCCACGGTCTTGGAGAAGGAGCCACAAAGCCCTGCAAGGTGCCTCCCCCTCTTCCCTGGGGACACAATTCATGGTCCATCCTCTGTTTGGTGGCAGAGAAGCATGAAACCTTGACAACACTTAGAGTTTCTCTAAAGGAGTCTCCCCTTAAGTTATGGGGGGGAATTTAAATGCCCCAAGAGGTCACAAATCAAAGCGCTCAGGAATGAGCAGCAAAAATTCAAGCGGCTCCTTCCCACCAACTTTGGAGGTGTCTCACAAAGAGCCTTCACAATGCGGAGGATGCAGTGCTTCTTAAGGGCTGAAAAGAACCGAAACATAAACCTTACGTTCAAATTCAAACTAAAACGAGGTCCAGAATGGGTCTGCACGCCCAGTCCTGGGGTCCTGACCACTGCATCTTCATTGCTTTGGGCAAACAGGCTGCCTGCAGCACAGCAGCCAGGCTCCCAACACGCAGCAAAGCCAACAGTGAACGCCTGGCCTGAGGCTCCGCGGGAAACAGGGGAAGATGCAGCAGAGAAGAGCACGACATGGGCCAGGAGGAAACGAGAGAAACTTACAGCAAGGCTTGGGCAGGACAAAGGAGATGAACTCAAAAGGTCACAGCTGCAGCAGGAGCAAGTGGAGAGCCCTCAGAGCCAGCAGAGGCAAAGCAGGACGCTACGACAAGCGCAGGGTCTCCATGGCTGAATGAAGGGCTGGAGTAGCTGCTCAGCAGGGAACAGGCCGTTCCAACAGGATGTGCAGGGCACTCTCCGTAAGGCAGCCGTGCCCGGGTTCCAGCCTTGCCCAGTGCCTGGAGAGCCGGCCCTGCCTCTGCACAGCGCTGTCCCGAGCCGGGTGCCCTGGGAAGAGGCAGACACCCACGACAGGGATCTCTGAAAGCCCGGGAACAGCCAGGCCTCTGCCAAAGCCTCAGGGAGCCGCACAGGCCTGGGCTCAACTTTGCTACCGAGCTCAAAACAAAGAGAAATTCGGAAGCAGAAAAGGCTGCGATCAGCGCAGGAGGCTCCAGATCAAATTCCAGAGGGAACAGTGAAAGGCACTGGAGCAGGTTCATAAAGGAGAGGGGCCGGATCCCCCCACTGCTTCTATGCTCCCCTGCCCGGGAGCCCAGGAAGCCTCCGCGGCGCCGCAAGGCCCTACTCTCCCAGGCGAGGCCGGGAACGAGACCGACTCACCTGGGCGCTCCCGCCGGGCCGCGGGGCCACAGGGGGCTCCGCGCCGTCCCGGGCGAAGCAACAAGGCGGCTCTGCCGCCCGCAGGCCGCGCCGCCGCTACCGTCGCGCTCCGTCTCGAGGCTCTCCAGCCGCAGCGGCTCGTCGGCCGGCGGCGGCTCCTCCACGCGCTCCAGCAGCTCCTGCACCAGCTCGGCGCGGTTGGCGGGGAAGATGCCCACGTGGTCCCCGGGCAGGTACTGCAGCTCGGGCTGGCCCCGCGTGTCCAGGCGCACCAGCACCGTGGAGCGGCTGCGCGGATGGGTCAGCGGGGAATGGGACGTGGTGGGGACCCCCTGTGCCGCCCTGCGCCCCTCACCTGGACTCGGGGCTCTGCAGGTTCTCCACCGAGAGCACCGCGCACGGGAACACCTTGCGCTTGTGCACGTGGGACAGGCCTGGGCGGCAGCGGGGAGGGGACAAGGCGGTGACCGGGGTGGGGGGCAGGATGGGGGAGTGGGGCAGTGGGAGTGGGGCTGGCACCGGGATCACCGGGAGGTGGCAGTTGGGCCAGGACAGAGGGCCCCGGGGCAGTGGCTGTGGGGCATGGATGGGGGTCCTGGGTTGGTGGCAATTGGGCCAGGACAGGGGTCCCTGTGGTGGTGGCAGTGGGGCCAGGACACAATGGTGGCAGTGGGGCCAGGACAGGGGTCCCTGTGGTGATGGCAGTGGGGTCAGGACACAATGGTGGCAGTGGGGCTAGGGCAGGATGGTGACAGTGGGACCAGGACAGAGGTCGCTGTGATGGTGACAGTGGGGCCAGGACAGGGGTCCCAGGATGGTGCAGAGGGGCAGGGATGGGGTCACCAGGGGGCAGGGGGCAGG
>JASSRY010000627.1:0-18051 GCA_032466555.1 Tinamus major | reverse complement strand
GTCTTTTGAATAAGATGTACATTTATGTTTTAGGTAAGTTTATTTCAAGATAGAAATGATCAAATAAACAAGAAATTGAAATTAACTTGTATTTCAATTTCTGTAGAAGCTGTGAAAGGAGGAAATAGACAAAATACACATTTATTAATAAATACTTAATCCTTCTTAACAAAATAGGTTTTGTTTCAGAAAGTATTTAAAAAGAGCGTAATTAAATTTTTTGTGATTTGTGTTCTGCATAGGATAAAAATGATGAGACATGAGATTAATAACTGACTTTCCTTGCTAGCAGTTGGAAAATCGACAGGAGGCAACCACAACCTATTTTACAGTCTGACATATATAGAAAAAGTTTTTGGGGTTAAGTTTAAGTAATGACCCAAAAGTCTGAGTCCCTTCTTCAAAGACACCTGACAGAGTCATGATTCCTCTTTCTTATTGTTGCGTGTCCTTGTACTGCAAAGGAGTTGCAACTCTCAACCTGTGTATCTGGTCCCTGATCATCTCCCTCAAATAAACACCCTACAGAAATTCAATAGAAGCTTTGTCAAGGTGAGGCATGGGGGATTAGGACCTCGGACACATGGAAAGTGTCCTGTGTGAAAGCTTGTTAGTTCTCTAAGGGCAGGATGTGCCTCAGGATTGACGCTCCTTTTTGACGCTTCCCTCTAGTCCGGCAGTAAGCAAACACAGTTGGTTAAAACACTGCTAGGTACAGGTGGGTAAGAATAGTGTGATTTTAGGATGAATATTTTGGATGAACTCTGAATGCCACCATTTAAGATACTCTGATCCATAATTGGATGGCAGTTTGCAATGAAGACAATAATATTCCTGAGTGACTGAAGCTCTGCAATATATTGTCCACAGCCAGCAGTGAACTTTATGTGTGAACATTCCTCTGACTTTAATGCAATGCCAAACCTCATTAACTCAGACTTAACAATTAGATATGGTGCAATTTGGAGAAGTTCTTGGCTTATTTGCTGTTAAAAACTACTAGAATAAAAAAACAAGCATATGTTTGGTACCGGGTCTATGCTGTTATATTATTTTAAATGTAAGTCACATCCAATAGTAAGAGAGCAACATCCAGCCTTTTCAACTGGTGAACTTAACTATACATATATATTTTAAAGATAAAATTGCCAATATTAAAAGCAATGATACAAATATAGGATATTTACCAGATTCTACACAATCTTCAGATTGTGTAGAAGTTGTGAATGAAAAAAAAAGTTCACTTTTAGGCAGCATTCATAGACATTATTATTCATAGACATTATTGAACATTATGCTGAAAATATTATTGAAACAGTAGTAAGCAGAATAAAGTACCTTCTTTCAGGACTATTATATAGGTCTACAGCAGAAGTTGGGTACTTTCTGAAATATATCAACTTATGACTCAAGGGGGTAATATGAATTTTCTAAGTGTTAGTATAATTAGTATAAGTAGTATAATTTCTAAGTATTATAACCAAGATGGTATAATCACTAGGAAAAAATAATCTCAAAATAAAAACAAGCAATATGATTTGCTAAAATCTGAGGACTAGGGAAGAAATGTTGCTGAAACATAGAAGCATGCTGAGAAACTGAAAGAACAGTGATAGCTGATGTTTCTCTTTTAATGATTTTTTGCTGGCTTTCAGAAGACTCAGGTTAAAGAAGAAACTCAAGTATACTGCAGTAAAGACAGAAAAATTAAAGATCTAAAATATCCTCTAAAGATCATCAGTGACTCTCCTTTCAAGTGCATGAGTGCATGATAATGTATAAGTGCAGGGGACTGATTTCTCGTATTGCTGTTGCCAATATGCACAATTGGAGCAGAACAGCAGGCTGTACTAATCCTATTAAGTAGAAGAGGAAGAGGACAGATTATCGCACAGAGAGTTCAGTTTATCAATGTCCAACAGGCTGTTTCTCCCTGTAATCGCACAGGACATTATTTATTTTGCCTCTAGCACAATGATGCCTTTGTGCTAAAATTTCCAAAGATCGGCCGTGCCAGGTGATGCAAAGCCCATTCGGACCTGCCCCGTGCTGGCATTTCTCCCATGGGATGGCTGCATTTGCTGATTTACCAGTTAAAAGTTAACCTTTGCAAGCAGACAAGGAGCCTCGCCACCTCGGGGACAGCAGGAAATGGGTGATATATGAAAGCAGGGGACTAAATGGTTTTCCTTCAGCACCCGCTAGTCCTGCTGCGTGCTGAGGACCAGGGTGCAGCCGTCACCGTTGCCAGTGCCCTGTCTTGCCAGAGCTCCACTGTCAACGTGAAGTGTGACATTAGACATAGGTGAGCAGGGGTTTGTCATGCAGGGAGCAATGCAGAAGGCTTTTGCAACGCGATTTTTCAGCTCGAGGTCTGTCTGCCCTGCACAGCAGAACTGTTGGGTGAGACGCACCTGAGCAAACGACGCTGGCGTCCTCCATGTGCACGCAGTTGTGCACCAGCCATCCTCTGCTGGGGCACTCCCAGAGGTGAGCCTCGTCCCCCCTGCAGGCCACGTCGTCCAGCAGGATTCCTCCTGAGCCCTGGCTAAAATTGGCAATTCCAGGGGCAGAAACTGCCTGGCCGCAGCCCAGCTGCCTGCAGACAACCTGGGCATCCGCCAGGTCCCAGTAGTCGTCGCAGACTGTTCCCCAGCTGCCGTCGTAGTAGATTTCAACACGGCCCTCGCAGCGGTGGCGGCCGTTCACCAACCTCAGATAGGGCTCTTTGGAAGGCAAAAAGAAAAAGAAAATGTTATTTTTGAGGGACGTTGCCACGTCATTAGGTTTTCAGGTGGCTGTAGCAAAACCGAGGCCATAATAAGAATTTCTCAACAACAGGTGGCGTGAGCCATGACTTAGTTTTGCTCTGGATCTGATAATCCAATCAAAGGCAATGGATTGACCGAAAATGCTTCACATCTTTTTCCTTGGATGCAAAAGTGTGAAATCATAACTGATGTGAATTCAGTAAAAACTTGAATATACAGCATATTCCTAAC
This sequence comes from Tinamus major, assembly GCA_032466555.1. NCBI lineage: Eukaryota > Metazoa > Chordata > Aves > Tinamiformes > Tinamidae > Tinamus > Tinamus major. The sequence goes on along the minus strand of JASSRY010000627.1, from coordinate 15,049 downwards.
AGCAGCTTAGGAATTCATGTATGGTATTGTTAAAATCCCACAGTGATGCATATTCAGGATGTCTGAGAAATGTAAACTAAAATTGTATATGATGGAGGAGGCTGACAAAAGGATTTGCAAATGCTCTTCATAAATTGTACGCTGCTATTAAACAACTATATTAGGCAAAATCACTTGATCAGTCGAATAAAAAATATATGCATTTTTTAGTATTTTTTACATACATGAATAGGAAGTATAAAAAAAAGATGAAAATTACCAGGAATTTCAGACGGTATGGAAGCTGAAAAAAAAAAAAAAAAAGAACGGAGTGAGAAATCTCACATTTTTGGCAACTTGCATTAAACACAATAAGAACAAATGTTCATAGTTTGCCTGCGCTGCTAGAAAAACAACACAAAGCCAATCCTTGGTACACTGGAATGTTGTTTTATCAGCTATTTTTTTAAAGCTATGCCAGTTTATATGTTGAATGTAGAAAAACAAGGTGTCAGAAAAGATTTTTCTACATTCATAAAGAAATCTTTTTTTTTTTCCTCAGGGACCCTTATGAACAGCCAATTGAATTCATCCTTTATCTGGAAAGCAATGTACACGCCAAGGTCAATAATCCTCTGAATGGCGTTACCCTCTGCAAGAAAAATAAATGTAAGTATTTCAGAGGGTTTTTTCCGTTTGGGATTTTATTGGGAAGGCTCCTGTGTGGTGTCCTGGCTTGGGAAGGATCTGTTGGAAGTTCTGGGGTGTGTTGAGGCGCTCGACAGCCGTGACACCGGGCTGTGACACCGGGCCGGCCGGTGTCACCTGTGCAGCGCACGGCGGCGTCCTCGTGGTGCTGGCAGTCGCTCACGGCCCAGCCGTCGTGGGGGCACTCCCAGAGGGCGGCCTCGTCGCCGCGGCACTGCACCTCGTCCAGCAGAACGTGCCCCGGGCCCTGGCCGAAGCGGGCCCGGCCCGGCGCCGCGGCGGCCCTGCCGCAGCCCAGCTGGCCGCACACCACGTCGCCGTCGGCCGTGTCCCACGAGTCGTCGCAGACCGTGCCCCAGGCTCCGCCGTGCAGCACCTCCACGCGGCCCTGGCATCTGTCCGGCCCGTCCGCCAGCCTCAGCTGCGGCTCTGCGGGAGGAAGAAGCGAGAGATTCCATGACAGGGCCCTGGCCAGGCCCTTGGTCCTGGTGCGTGTGGAGCTCCCTGCCGCAGAGGAGACCCCCGGGTAGCCCTGAGGTTGGGGTTTGTCCCAGCGTGGATCAACCTTCCTTCCTTCCTTCCTCCCATCCATCCATATCCATCCATATATGCATGTGTACATACATACATACATACAAATTGCAGGACTATGGCTGAAAATCACCTTCAGCATTAACATTTACCAAATCTGGACTGTTATCAAAGGTGTTGATGAGAGAAAAGTTTTTTTTTTTTTTTTTTTTTTTTTCAGGTACATTTGGTTTCGGGGATATTTGTTGCAGAAAAAAGGGTAGAAAGTGCTCTTACAGTTCAGAAGGAATGACTTTCCGTTCTTTTTAGATATTCTATGAAACATTAAGAAATTGAATCAGTAAAACTGAGACTCCAGGAGAGAAGGAGCCAGGCTCAGCTTTTAGCTCAGACCAAGAACAGAGCAGGGCTGGAGAACAGCATTGCTCTTATCTGACTACAGGTGTTCCCTTCCAGCTGTCATTACATTTACCTAAGACCCTCCACTGCCCTCCATCAAATTAATTACTTATCATCACGTGCATTCATCCTTTGCAGGCCATTTCCTATAACGCATTAAGCGCAATCAAATAGATGTTTGCTGGCACCTTCGGTCCTTCAAGCCCTGTAGACCCCAGTGTAGCAGCTCAAGTGGCCTTGGTTCGGGGTGCAGAATTTGCTGATTTTGCAAGGAAGCGGAGGCGAGAGGAGCCGGGCACGTACCTGAGCCGAGCAGGCAGCCGCCGTGCAGCAGCAGCAGCAGCAGCAGCCGGGACAAGGGCAGCGCAGGCCTCATTTCCCCAGTGGTCACGGTGATGCCGAGCAAACACCTTTCCGAATTTATAGGCACGTAGCTTCCAAGGGGTGTGTTCTGTGGCTCAGACGCCCTTACTTATTCCAGGTTAGCAATTTCATGCAACACAGGTGCTTCAAACTTTTAAAAACAGCCTCTTAATTTTTTTTGGCAAGACTTTGTTTATAGGAGCTTGTTTTTTTGATTGCCTCGATTTTTGCTGTCAGCCCTTCTCCTCTACAGAAATGGAAGTGAAACTTCCTTAGCATATCCAATAGCAGCCACTGCCTTCAAAAGGAACAAGACACATGCAGTCAGGGAGAAAATTAATGAGCCCAGATGAAAAATCATGAAATCTCGTCTTTCTTTCTTTTTTTTTTTTTCATGGTGCCATTTTCCCACTGTCCCACAGTGGAGCTGGGCAGTTGCTGTGTTCCCTCCTGGGGCACAGCAATGTGTGGTGTGAACCGAGAAGGTTTCGCAGCTCTGCAGTGAGCCCTGTGTGCACAAACGGGCAAAAAATACCATGTCTATTTTTCCAAAATGCAATGCAAAAAAATCCTTAAGACTGTGTGAATTTGTATCTATGTTTTAATATAAGCTGGGCATTTTAAACAGCTAATTTTCAGCTTGCTGCCATTTTCTTCCAACATTGCATGATCTTCAGAGCAGTGGCAGAGCTGTAACGTTTCTTCATTACAGCTTATGATGAATTCACTTATTTCAGAAAGAACAGGCAAAGATCTGCTTGGATCTGTTCCAGGTGATTCACAGCAAAAGAGTTATTTGAGGCAAATGTTATATGAGGTAATGAAAACAGATCTCATTCCCATGAGTAAAAGAGTTGGGTCACTGACCAGTTTTCTTGGCTGGGCATGACTTGGTTAAAATGTATTTTTGTGTCAAAGTACTTGAGCCTGAGATAGAAAACTTCCTAAAAACACAGTCTGTTGTGAGAATTTTAATTTCTCCTTAGTCTTCGTCCAAGTAGAAATAAACTGCTGAAACAAATAAAAATTAAATTAAAAATAATCATGAAAATAAAAGCAAATAGGGTAAAAGCAAGTGCACAAGGAAAATCTGTTCTCTTTGTAATATAGAGGATTAACTGAAATTGTACAAGCTATAGATTCTTTTCTTCATGAACTTATCACACATAAGGGGAAATGATTTTTTTTGTGGGGGCAGGGAAATTTATTAAGCGTCTTAGACAAAGCAGCAGCCCAGAACTGGTTGCTGTCTGCATGACTTACTATTTAAGGGAAATTCTTGTACAATCCTTTAAAAAAAACTTCACTGCTCTGGTGCATCTGATGGAGTTATTTTAGGGGGAAAAAGAAAGTAATGAATATCAGTCAAATGAAAATGATCTCTGGGTTTCAATCATTTAGCTATTTATTCAGAATTTGATGGAAGTGTTCAGTCTTAGGCATTGAATGCACCTCAGCTAGAGCAGTGAGCAGCAAGCTGTTCTTTACTGCTTAACTCAGAGATTATCTGTGGGCTTCTGTGGCAAAGTATGGCAAAAAAGTAATCAAACATGAAAAACAGCGCTTTTTTTACCCATTCCCTGCAAAACAAAACTAACTCACTCTTTTTTTTTTTAGTTTCAGTCTTCAAAACAGGGATATATATTCTTAAATACTCAATCATGACTCTATTGGTTATCTGCAGGATACAGAAACAAAATAGTGTTTATTTATACCCAAATATAAATATTTTTATAATATGTTCATGGGAAGAAGGTCTAGGGAGTCAAATTATCTGCTTCATACTCCAAAATTAGAATAGAAATATAAACAGAGCACCAAAGCACAGGAAATTCAGCATATAAACAAGCAAACAAGAATTTTGCTTTTGAGCTTTGCTTTAAAAGGAACACAGGCCAAATACATAACCGTGCTGGGAGCAGCACTCTGGCAGGAACCAATAAGATCAATACAATTTTTCTGACAAAAAACTGTACAGGTATCTGAGGGCAGATTGCTCTGGCTCATCCTCTCCCCATAAAAATCCTTCTCAAGTGACACCTCAGGAGAGTTGGCCAAGGAGCTTCCCTGGTGATAAACCAGCGACAACTGAACACCCAACTGGAATCAGTTTAAGGAGATAAACTGCATTTATTGGATCCACACAAAAGACTTCTTTGATCCATAACAATAATAATAAAAAAGTTTTATTTCATTAAAAAAAAGGGGGATAAGAAAGGAGGGATCTGAATAAATGTTTCAGGTCACGTTTTCATTTAAGTTCCTGTGTTGTCATCTAAGACATGAAAGGCAAAAATCCTAGGCCTTGTTCTCCATGATCTACCACCTTGCAGTCCATGGTCCATGCAGTCCACCGCCGCTGGTGGTGACTGTTTATGTGGGATTTGGGTGTTTGTATTTGGAGCATTTTTCAGCCTGATTCATGAATGTGTGCAACGCACTTAGACAGGCTGGCAACGTTCTGGGAAGCTGAAATGCGCACAGCAAAAAAAACATGCAGTTTGTGGTGAAGAAAAAAAAAATGACTGTTACTACAATCATCAGTTGAAATGTTAAAGACAGAACATAGCTTTTCCTTCAGGTAAACAGATATGAAGTGTCTTTTGACATTTCCATGACGTGTCACTGAGATCTGAAAAAAAATCTCCTCAATGAGATTCAAGTCACTTGAATGAGATTTAGAGCTTTGCCCACTTTAGAGTTGTATCCAAAGAGCCACTGGAGCCAATGGGAGAATTTCCAATTGATCCGAGAAGTCTTTTGATCTGACTATGCATTTCAGCCTTAAACAAAACATCTTTAATACCTCAGTATTTTGGAGTTCGGCTCATTTAGTCTGGAGAAGCAAAAATTAATGGAAGGACATCAGTCTTCAGATACGTAAAAATCACTTGAAGAGTGGTCCTAGCCTTCAGGGATGTTTTTTAAGGAGTTAGGGACACAACTGTGGGCTATATTAGAGCTGAGTGGAGGCCGGGGACGAGGACATCGGTGCCCAGGAGGAGTCAGTGTGGGGGCAGGTGGCACAGGGGAAGGTGGCAGCAGGATGTGGCCTTTGTGGGGACAAGTGCGGAGTGACAGGGAGCCCCAGCCAGGGCAGCACTCATGGGAGTGGGAGTTGGCGGTCATGAAGTTATAGCAGAACTGGCAAGAGTGGGGAAAGTGCAATGGTATTTACACCAAAATCCTTGGGGAACACTTTTATAGATAACTTCTCAGTTTTACTTATGCTGTTGGGATTTATTTTCCTTATTTTTTTTAATCCATCCCTTACAGTTTAACTCTATAAAACGTTTTCTTGTAACCACACATGTAGAGGTATACACAGTGCTCATACGAGACTGCAAACTCTGCAGCAGGATGTAGAAGTATTTCAAAATACAGTCTAGAAAGTTATGTATTGGAGAGAGAGCATTTTCTGCAATAATGCAGAGCAATACCTGCTCCTTCCTGACATGTAGTGGACTTTTTCCTGCGTATATATGAACAAAGTCTGAAATGTCTGGGAAAAGAATTGCATCAAAAACACCCGTGTAGGCAGAAGCATGTCTACAGGAACACAGACTAGCTGTTCTATAACCATTACATTTTTCTTTTTTTTTTTTAAGGGAGGCCCCCTGCCTGTCCCTGTCCCCTCCACCCTAAGAACATTTATGCCTGTTGAAAACTTTCAGATAGACTTGGCAGAATTCACAGTTTTCTGGAGAACCCGACGGCTGTGACACAGAAACACAGAAAATCTGTGTTCATGAACGCTGCTGTTCTCGAAGATGCTTGTTTTAGACATTGGCCCCATGTCCTCTCCTCCTCCTGCCTCCTGCCCTGTGCCAGCCTCTGCAGCTGCCTGCACACAGAACGGAAAGCAGCTAAACACGATGGTTTTCTTGGCATGGGCTGGTTAGGAAGCTCCTGTTACCTATTCTGAAGTCCACTTCTCTGGTTGTGCTTTGGCAATAGCAGGGGATGGTGGAAGGTAGCTGGGGATAAAACAAGCCATCTGTTTTGGAGCTCCTTTGGAGCCTCCAGAACAACCTGCATCACTGAGTGGGGGATACCCAGGAGAAAGTAACAGAGACCAAAGGAGAAGGCATTTCTGAATCAAGTGTCAGCGAGCTCTTCTCCCATGAGATGGCTTCCTAAACCCAGGCATTTGCTGTACATTTGCATGTGCAAAGGAATGATCTCATTCCTTATGAAGCCTACATAAGCTTTTTTCATATTCCCTTTTCAGTAATTTAAAAGCAGGGGCTCAGTGTGTTGCTTGGCAAAGTTTCCTTCTGACAGATCACACACTTCAACACAGCAAAACTTTCATTTGGATTTTAATCACAAGGACATTAATTTGAAATACAGAATAGAAACATTGGTTTGTAAACATTCTTTCCTTTGATTTTAAATTACATTGCTCACATAACAGATTAGTCTGGAAACCACTGTGTTTTATAAATAATCACAGGCATATTATTGTTTCGGTGACAGATTTAGCATTAAAAAACATGCTCAGAATAATTAGAAATATTGTGTAGCCACAATTTCAGATGTCATGGTAAGATCCCTTTTTATATTTCCTTTCCAGTCGAGACTGATTACTCCTTCCAAAACTCAAAGTTTTTCCATTCTAATAAATCTTGAAATATTTACTGATACCTTACGTATATTTTTCCTCTATCTCACAAAATTTTGATGCATGATCCGACAGGATGAGAAGATAATTAAGGAGGAGAAAAATGATCGTACAAATAACTTGTTAAATGAATGTTGAAATTATTTCATAATAATCTAAGAGGTGTTAGGATTACAAAGTTTTTTTTAAAAAACATTGTAGTAGCTTAGGATTTACTGCAGATAAGGATATCACAGCTTCTTCAAAATGGCACTTATGAGCCAGCTGTCCATGGAATATTTGGGCAGCTCAGAATTTGTGGTTTGTGTGGGAATCATGTGGCAGATGATTCAGACTTTTGATTTCACATTGCCCTCTATGAAAGCGGTTTCTTCAATGCAGGTCTCAAGAGAAAACCAGCAAGAACGAACACGGCAACTGCCAGCACTGCGACAGCAGCCACGAGCGGATTGTCAGCCACGGCGGGCACTGCCCGAGAGTCCGGTCCTGTGAGGGGAGGCAGAGAGTGTTTGGTCTAGTTAGACTAAAGACAAAATGCCGCTAGATTAGAAAAGCTGCTTTCTAGAACTGAGCCAGAAATAAACTAACATCGCACAGTTTCATTGCTTTAAACCCTTTGAACAGACTTTAAACTGGCAGTAATTGCAACTTAACTAAGCAAACTTCACTACTGGAAGAAGACCGAGGAAATAAAATGTTTCTAACGAAGACTGGGAGCCTGTTCTACATGAGTAGACTTGGCAGTCATGTTACACAGTCACATTGGAGCTAATTAGCTCCACAAATTAATAGCACTAAAACATGCTATTAATTACATACTCATTCTCCTTTGGGACAACGGAGCTAAACATAAACTTCATGGTTTATGGTGAAGCTAGCAAAAGCAAATTTCAGGGACAGAAGTCAGAAGTGGACATGCAGAGCTATGGTTTTCATAGAATCATAGAATCATAGAATGCTTAGGGCTGGAAGGGACCTCTAGAGAAAGTTTTTCATGAAGACTTTAAGCAGTCTTAGATTAAATATGAGCAAACTTATTTGACATTACCAGTACTCTTTCTCTCAGCACTGTCTTCTCGAAGTTGAAGTGGTCCAACAACAACGTCCACTTTTTCCCGGGCAGAGCTCAGGTCTCTTTTGGACCTACTAATGCAGCCTTGGTAGCAGCGAGAGGAATAGTCTCTTAGCCTACACACGTCCAGCTCACACTTCATATAGACTGATGTGTGGCGGTTCATAAACTCAAAGGCATTAAATTTGAAACGAGCAAGGTATTTGTAGGGGGAGTAGAATGTGGAAAAAGAAGAATCTCTAACACATCTAGAAAGAAATGAAAAAGAGAATTAGTTTATGTTGATTCACATAGGGCTAAATATGTACTTACCTGCTATAATGGAATAAATTAAAACAAAATGAAGTAATAACCATGTACTAGGTCACCCCAAAGAGATGACTTTTATAGAATGTCTAGGTATGTGGAAGTGCTACAAATCAGCCAGAGCAACCTCAACACTTTTCCCAAAGAAGAATATAATTGGCGAAGAGAGGGCAATGGACTCTTTGCTAAATGTCTGTGCTTTACCAGGGATAGAAGGCGGGCCTAATGCTTGACTGGGATTTCCAGGATTTACTAGGATATTGAACAACTATGGTGACAGAGTTTCGCCTCCAGTTTTCACTAGCTCATTTACCTCACTTCCACTAATTTTGGTTTTGTAAATAGGGCAAGGAGCAAGCCAGTGAAACAAAATTTTGGTAAGGTCTGAATGTCCTTTCTTATCTCCAAACTGATATTATAAAAAAAGAAAACTTCAAAAAACTCTTTAATAGTCTTTTGATGATGATATCTAAACCAATTCACATTGGCTGTATTTTTCTTTCATAATAATGCAGAAAGATGATTACAACCATATTTCTAATGACTTTTGAGAAAGTTCTTACCCATTTTTGATTATATAATAGACCAGAGTGTTAAAATCATAAGGATCCGGTGATGCCACACATGTGTCCACAAACAACGTAAGATCTTTGTCAGAGCTGTGAAGATAAGCTTGAAGGAACACATTTTGGTTCAAGTCAATGTAGTATGGAGAGTCATACACTGGCTGCAAAAATGATGCTGAATCATAAAACGTGATGTTCGCTTCATATCTTCCAAACTGATTTTCATTCACGTCTGCAATATCCTCAGCAGCATACATGACTTGTATCCACGTGTTCTGGAGCATTTTGCAACTGATATGTAAATGAAGATCCTTTTTCCTCTTGATTATGTGACCAGAAGAAGAAGCTTTGATCATGTTGGAATAGTTGATCGTATCATTGTTTTCCTGTTTAAGGTGTAATTTAAAATGAGCAATGGCATTTCTGTCACATTCCATATTCTAAGCTTTGATAAGAGCTTAATAATGCAGATTCCTCTTTTACTCTTGGTCAAATAAGTTTGATTTTGGTCTTTTCTACTCACACAACATTGCAAATAAATTGTTTGACTATGGAGCATATAATTCAATAGAAATCAGTGGAAAAAAAACTTCATTAAATTCGGGGCCAATCAACTCATTTAACATATGTAGAGAACACTGATTGTGTAACACACAAACATCCTAAATCAACATTGTATTAAAAGACTATATATGCTTTAAAGCATATAGCTAGTTTTATTGTAGTGAAATTATTTCTTGGAGGCTTAAATGCTTTGGTGAACAGAAGCATGTATAAAGTGTAAAATGCCATTAGAGAGGTAAAGCACATGATGCTCAGAAAAAAAAATGAAATAGCACGAAATGAGAAATATGTCAAGTAACAACATGGAAAGTTCAGGCAACTTCCTTCCGTGCTTTCATGCAACTTCTTTTCTCCCTATAAGTTCATTTCTAATAAACACAGGGATTCCCTAAGGTGCTGAAAGATTAAGCATTAGAAACTTCTGTTTCTCACTGCTCTTTTCTAGGACCACAGTGCACCTTTCACGACTCATTTCAGAAGGGGTCCTGCAGTTCACTCAGCTTTGAACATACCTGTCGCACCGTCCCACAGTCGTTGTAGGGAACGTTGAATATAACCTCCCGTGATGTGACCGTTGGTCTACAGCGAGCATCGCTCATGGTGACACTCTGCATAGAATAGCCTTGTGACTGCAGATAGTCTCTGCTAATCACAGCACGCATGTAGTCCGGCAAGCAGAAGAGAGCTAGAAGATACAATACATTTGTGAATTTTAGGATTTCCTTTTTGATTTCAAGTTGCAGTTTAACCAGTTGTTGATTTCTTAATTTAGAAGGTACGCAACTCACATATCAGTACATCATATTTCACACATAACATTACATTTCCGTGGTATCTTGAACATTCAACACACACTAAGAGCCTTGAAAGCTTCCAGAATGCCTTAGGTTACTATGGCAAAGCATCAAATTCTCATTTTTCTCTTTGTAATCAAAACGTGACAAAAAAGGTATGAGACCCAGCTGACAGATTACAGACACATGACTTGGTGAAAATCTAGTTGAAGTCATTTGTGATTTTGCTTAAGAACATAGCTTGTAAATAGAGTAAGACACTGGATCAAAGTCCATGCATTTGGCCATTTTCTACAATCTGTGCTTAGTTAGTGGTACCAATCCACTGAGTACGACTCACAGCAAGGATTGCAAAAGCATAAATGTTGATTAACTTCACATATGTATTGGATCAACTTCTTCACATGCATTTGAAACTCCAGAAATAGGACAGAAATAGTTCAACAGCATTAACAAATATTTATTTCATGAAAAAAAAACGACGACAACAACAAAAAACCAGACTTTTCTCTTGAGAAATACAGTTCTGCTCTCAACGGGAACTTACTGGTGTTGTGCCCAGCTGGAATAGAAGAGTAGTGGGCCTGAAACCCTCTATATGTGTATCTAGAGTCACTGTGAAACCGAACAGTCATCAGGTTTGAAGAAGATGTGTAAGTGTGAAGGGAACCAGCACAGATTTTCCCAAGAAGAGGCGAGGAATGTAGAGGTCCATCATAGACTTCAACATAGTCATGCTCGCACCTCTTGTGTTTCATGTTGCTTTGCATCCTGGGGAACAAATTTCAGCATCTTGTCAAATGTGTTTCATAAACGCTGATTTAATTGTTTATCACATAATAAAATCAATCAGAATTCAAAGTTTTCATGGCAGATATTTCATTTCATGTTTCGTTTTGTATGAAGCAGTAGCAAATGTATTGTTCTGTCCACAAAATCCTACACTATTTCAGTTTTTGTCTTGAAAAACTTGATATTCTTGAAAATACCCTTAAGACTGGGAGGTTTGCCTGTTTCACATAGGATCTGACTTTTTGCTATTTGCCCAGGGAATCATAGCTTTACTTACACAATATCTCTAAATGTGAGCACGACACGGAAATTGTTCTGTACGTGTATTTCCCACACACAGTCAGCATTGTTTGGATAACGTCCAGGGTAGAATGGACTCTCCAGCATCCCAGAGGAATTTGAAATTAAGCCACCACAAGAAAGAGTTCCTGCAGAAAGACATGGAAAAAGATTTACATATATTAACCTCTACAAAACTGTACTAGAGTGCTCCAGTCTATAAAAAAGCAGATCTCCCGAAGACTGCAGATCACGCTGTATATGACCAAAATCAAAACTAAATACACTCATTCTCAGTAGCACTCAGGCTTAGATTATATATGTATAGGAAGACACTCAGGCATAGGAAGACACTCAGGCATATCTAACAAAATCAAAAACAACAAATGAAATTTGTTGGTAATCTTATTTTGGATTAAACATATAAATACATTGTGTAAAATGGGGAATTTGAGTGATTATAATGTTTAGTTTCTTTTTCAGTTTGTATCATAAATTACGTGCCTAATTTTGAAGCTGTTTCTCCCGGCATGAAGTGTAAGGAGTGCCCTAGGTTTACATTCATCTGTCATCTTAGATTCCTCCTCGCATCCATGGTGCGAGAACACTATCTGCAGGATTGGCTGGAAAACACGTTCCTGGACAGAGTTCTCCCTCATTTACACTGCTGGGTTCCCTTATATCCCTAAGGACTCGGAGATAATAAAGCTGCAGGGCTTACAAGAAGCTTCATAGTAGGTTTCAAAAATAAACAAGCAGCTTGTTGAGGCCTTAAAGATATCAACTTCTTTTCCATTACAAGAGCTGCAAAAGGATTTCATGTTTCTACAAAGATGAATAAATTCTTACATTAAAAGCACTGTTACTCTTAATATATTGCTTGCTGAAATGAGGCAAATGCCTTAAATGGACACCACTCACCTCTTGCGTATGGCCTTGATGGAGGAGTGGTTGGGTTAATACCTTAAAGGAAGAAAAAGCACAAATGGAATTATGCCCAAACCCTGCATGTACATAGTCATTGCGGAACAAGAGAAAAGCAAGGCTGGTGAACCAGCAGGGGAAGAGAGCAGGACAGAGACGTACAGCAGAGCTGGAGCACCCCCACCACCCACCCACCTGCACAGATGACACTGGCGTCTTCCCTGTGGACGCAGTTGTGCCTGCCCCAGCCGTTGTGCCGGCACTGCTGCACGGACGACTCGTAGCCGCCGCACGCCACATTGTCAAGGAGGATTGGCCCAGAGCCGGGCCCGAAGCGAGCGTTCCCCAGCGCCGCCGTAGCGTGCCCGCAACCCAGCTGCCTGCACACCACATGGGCGTCGCTCATGCCCCAGGCGTCGTCGCACACCGTGCCCCAGACGCTGCCATCAAACACCTCCACGCGACCTTCGCACTCGTTGCTGCCGTCGGCCAGACGCAGCTGCACACCTGCCACGCAGAGACACCGCTTTATGGCCCTGACAGCCTCTTCCCCAACAAGCAGCCCCGCGTGGACGCCCCACGCCTCTGGTGGCCACCAGAAACCGGCCCATGTCTGTGGCACATCCCCGCAGGGCTGCAGGGCGGGCGGGGACTTGGGATGTGAGCGAGGAGAAAAGTCCCCAGGCAGGGAACGTTACCTGCTGATGTGTCGCTCCCGTCGGGGGCAGCTGTGGGGGCAGAGGGAGAAGAGACATGCGTGAGCCTGGCTGCGCAGGGCAGAGGTGAGCGGCAGTGCAGACACAGACCTGGCCGCAGCCACCAGCGCCGTGAGGGGCCGAGGCCAGGGCGGTGCCGCAGGGCGGGGGCTGCGGCTTTGGGCCTGGCTCAGTGGGACCCGAGAGGGCGCCTCTCCTAGTGGGCACCGCTCCACCATGGGTGTGGTGGGGAAGGGTCAGAGGGTTCAAAATTCTCATCCCTGTGCCTCCATTCTTGCCCCACATCCCTCCTGCGACCCGAGGCTTTCCCAGTGACATGGGATGGAAATTCCACACCAAAAGATCCTACCTCTGAGGTCGCCAGCCCTACACTCTTTCCCTGACCAATGGTGTCCCTCAGTGACCTTTGCGGCTCGCTTTTACACACCCAGACAAAGGACCTCATGGCTCAAGGAGAGGTCAGAGCCTACCAAAAATAATCCCTGCCCAGTCCATGGCAGAGCAAGGTCCCTTGCCAAACCAGGACATGGAGGCATAACTATTCCCAGTGCCCTTTGCAGCTGCCCAGCTCTGCCCCAAGCAGCCAAGGGGAACCCATGGATTCTCAAGAAGGACATGGGGGAGCACGAGCCCTGTGCCAGCCACAGCCTAGCTGGCACAACTCCCTTTACTCTGCTTCTCTGTGCTCTGATTTTGCGCAGCGCCTACTACAACGACGCTAATGCCTCAGACATGCCCCTTACCTGTTGAGTATGGCCATGCCTGAGGAGAACTCGTTTGTGAAGCTGCATGGAAGAAAAAGCAAGAAATGGAATTGTCAAATGATGATACAATGCTTCAAACTGAAAGGGTCCTCTAGAGCTCCTGTAGACCAAGCCTGCTCCTTAAGCTTGATCCCCTACAGCACAAGGCCCCGGACCCTGTTCAAGAGAGTTAGGAAAATCCGCAAGGACGGAGACTGCATAGCCTCTCTGAGCAACCTATACCAGTAATTTGTTACTCAAAGAGAGCATGGCCACCACCATACAGGTCAAGCACACGGAAATGCCTGGGGGATGGCACAGCAGATCGGGGGCGCCCCCATCTCCCACCTACCTGCACAGATGACACTGGCGTCTTCCCCGTGGACGCAGTTGTGCCTGCCCCAGCCGTTGTGCTGGCACTGCTGCACGGATGACTCGTAGCCGCCGCACGCCACGTTGTCAAGGAGGATTGGCCCAGAGCCGGGCCCGAAGCGAGCGTTCCCCAGCGCCGCCGTAGCGCGCCCGCAACCCAGCTGCCTGCACACCACATGGGCATCGCTCATGTCCCAGGCGTCGTCGCACACCGTGCCCCAGACGCTGCCATCAAACACCTCCACACGGCCTTCGCACTCGTTGCTGCCGTCGGCCAGACGCAGCTGCACACCTGCCACGCAGAGACACCGCGTTATGGCCCTGACAGCCCCTTCCCCAACAAGCAGCCCCGTGTGGATGCCCCACGCCTCTGGTGGCCACCAGGAACTGGCCCACGTCTGTGGCACGTCCCTGCGGGGCTGCAGGGTGGGCTGGGACGCAGGATGCGAGCGAGGAGAAAAGTCCCCAGGCAGGGAGCGTTACCTGCTGACGTGTCGCTCCCGTCGGTGGCAGCTGTGGGGCAGAGGGAGAAGAGACATGCGTGAGCCTCACTGCGCAGGGCACAGGTGAGCGGGGGTGCAGACACAGCCCCAGCTGCAGCCGCCAGCACCGTGAGGGGCCGAGGCCAGGGCGGTGCCGCAGGGCAGGGGCTGCAGCTTTGTGCCTGGCTCAGCGGCACCTGAGAGGGCTCCTCTCTTAGTGGGCACCGCTCCACCATGGGTGTGGAAGGGGAAGGGACCAAGGGGGAAAAGTCCTCGTCCCTTTGTCTCCCATCCCTCCCATCCTCTCCCTTTGTCTCACATCCCTCCCACATTCCAAGGCTTTCCCTATGAGTTGGCATGGGAATGCTACACTGAAAGAACCCTTCATGGAGGTCTCCAGCCCCAAGCTCCTTCGCAGCCCACATGTGTCCATCACACACCACTGTGGCTCACTCTTACATTCTCCGGTAAAGAACCTTGTGACTACAGGGGAGGCTAGAGCCTCCTCCACAGAGAGTCCCTGCATGGGTCCTGCGAAGAGCAAGGTCCCTGATGATAGGAGGAGGACATGGACACAGAACCATAACCTTTACAAGTGCCCTTTACAGTTGCTCGGCTCTGCTCCAAGCAGTCAAGGGGAACCCGTATACTCTCAGGAAGTACATGGGGGAGCATGAGCCCTGTGCCAGGCACCCTGCAGCCAGCACAATTCCCTCTGCTCTGCTCCTCTCTGCTTTGCTCCTCTCCGATGTTGGGCGGTGCTTCCTGTAATGTCCCCAATGCCTCAGACATGCCTCTTACCTGTTGAGTATGGCCATGCCTGAGGAGAACTTGT
>JASSRY010000626.1:0-23887 GCA_032466555.1 Tinamus major | reverse complement strand
CCTGGATGCCACCCTGTGCCACGTGCTCTGGGTGTCCCTGCTGGAGCAGGGGGGTTGGACTAGGTGATCTCTAGAGGCCCCTTCCAACCCTAAGCATTCTGTGATTCTGGGTTGCTTTCAAGATTTCCCATGTAATAGAAAGTCAGTATGTGCATGCTGAATACTTTCACGTGGAGAAGTTGTAATTTCACTAAAATAAACAGTAACACAGAATTACTTAGCTATGTATATTTCAAATTCTTGCTCTCAATTTGGAATTGGGATTCCTGGTAACAAATAATCTTTAAACTACATTTGAATGTAGTATAAGATATTCTAAAAACAGAAAGAGTGTTGGTCAACTTTTCCATCTGTGAAAAAGTTGCTGACATATCAGTAATTGTCATGAAGACATATAGATCTGTTCCTCTATCATGGATATAATTCAGTCTCAAATAAATGTCAAGCAAATACTTGCAGCTTATATTCTAGAATATTTTATTCTTTTAACAGGCCATAATTACTCTATGCATGTAAGTATTATTCATTTATTGCTTTTTAGAAGAGCAAGGACACAATATATCTAGTGGAAGTAATAGTATATAATAATGTGAAATTGTGAATCCATCTAAATATGAAGACTATCTGTTCTAACTAATGTAAAAGTGAACTGTATTTAAGAGATTTTGAAAAAAAGAAGCCATCTCTTTGCCAGTTCAGAATTACTATTTTTGAATCTTTAATCTGCCAGAATGCTTGAAAATTATTAATGTGTATTTTAGAAATTTAAAACCCTCCAATCCAAAACATGTGAAATTAAACTGAAGGGCTTTTTTTCCTCCTAAAAGCATTGTTTTCAGTTTAAAAGATAATGAAATTATTTCACTTTAAAAAAGCAAAATGAAATGTTCATTTTAGGAATTGAAAAGCAGGTATTTGTTGTACTGTATAAGTAAATTAAAGTGAAACAAATTGAGTAAATGTTTTATTAAATCTGATTTTTAGCTCTAAAATTGTTGGAAAAAAAAGCCTCACTTATTTCATAGTGAGATTTTTTAATTTAAACTTTGGGAGCAAAATGATAAATTCTTCTGGATAGATAAATCTATTTAAAATAAAAGATTGCTGCTTGTTTTTCTTCTCTGGTTTTTCAGCTAGCCACTTGAATCACATAGTTAATAATGCATCTTAACATTTTTATTCTAGAGATGTAAGCAAGCTTCTTTATGTATCTTAGTGTTTCTTTCTCATTTTAAATACTTCTTACAGATTGATTTAAAGCAACTAATAATAAGCAGAAACAAATACCATAACGTCTCTTTCTCACCCTCCTAATTAATGACCCTGGTATGAAAAGTTGAATATTCTTAAGAGTAGAGAGCAGATACAGGCGCTTTTCCTACAATGAGCCACTTGATAAATATTCATGCAATTGGTGCTGTGTAATACTAAACCATTAATGACCTCCTATTGCTGTAGATCAGCGAGTGGGAGGTATGCTGCACCACTTTGCCTGGCGTTGGTGTAATGAAGTCTAATTAGAAAACCTGTTAGTATCCCCAGGAGATTTTCTGAGGAAGTCAGAAAGGAGATAAGCAGTGTTCTGTGATCAGCCAGATAATCTGACTCAGTTGGGTCTCGCATACCCATGCGAGAGATAAAAATAATCACATAGTACACAGGAGTGACTGATGAGGGTATTTCAGTGCATTTGGGAGACAGCATGTCAAACATAACTGGGTCAAGGGAGCATATGTCCTTGGTACAATTTAAGGTCCCCTATTGGAAAATGCCATGCTTGCTTTCCTCAGCTGGTTGAGGCTGACCTTGAATGCTACGGATGCTACTTAGTTCTTTTGCCAACTGTATGATGGAGATCATTAGCAAGATAGAAGATAAAATACAGGAACTGCCATTTCAGATCAGACCAGTATTTCATCAAGTCTAATCTCACACTTCAGTCAGCCTGTTCCAAATGTTTCAGAGGAAGGTGAGAGAAATCATGTTGTGGGAAGCTGTGGGAGGCTCTTCCACAAGGAAAATGCTCTTTTGTTTCAAATTCCTCCCTCAATTAAAAAAAAGAAGGGAGGCAGCACCATTGTTCAGTAATTGAAGCAGAAGACATTGAGGCTTACTTCCTTGTGAACCTCTCTGAATTGAGAAATCTGTACAAGGAGGAGTTTTCACAAGACTTTCTAGACTTAGAAATTTCAATTTAGGTATTCTAATTATCCTTCTGTGATCCCATGGCTTATTATTCTGCCTGTTGAAGGATAATGGTTACCCCAGAAGAATGAGATAAAAATAATTTAAGACTACTTAAACATATTAAAGATTAATATGTCTTTGTGACATGGAAAAAAGAAAAAAAAAAAACAGGGATATAGTAGCTAATTTTGTTGTTCATCATTAGACCTAATAGCAGATTAAGTAAAACACTGAGGGTGTTTTTTACATTTTGTAGAGATAATTGATTTTTTTTTTCTATTTGTATGAAAATATACTTCAGAATATTTTATTCTTATAAATGTAACTGTAATTGTCCATAACCTTCCAATTTATTTTAAAATTCCATCACATGTTTAACCTTAAGATATATATGATGACAAATTCCATACCCTACTTATACATTGTGTAATATGTATCTTCTATTATACATTTCTGAGTTGTAACTTAAGCTGTTCCCGGATGTCCATATGAGACAAAAAAAGAGAAGTCACAGGAGATCAAATGAAGTAATACATGTTAAGAGTATTGTCTTCTAAGGTCAATATTTTAAAGTGAATAGTAATTTCAATGTCTGCTTTCAGGTGTTAAAAAGAATTTGTTTTCTCAGCCTGAATTCTGTGACTGATTCTAATCAGGCTTGTTTCAGGGTCTCAAGATAGGTACTTAGCAGTGGAAACAATCAGGATTATAAACTGCCTTGAAAGTCTTTGCTTTCAAGACCATATGTTTTCTGGGCCACATTAGATAGATATTACAAAGCAAAATTGTTCCTCATAGTGAACAGAGAGAGCTAACTGAATTCTGGAAAAGAATAGTATTTTGAATTGAAATATAATCCTTTTATCTGAGCTTAAAGAGAGATCTAATCTCAAAGAAAACAAATTTTCAGTTGACTGTCTTTGAAATAAGTATGCTCTTTTCAGAAATCAGATACCCAGACAGGAAGATACTACTGAGAATAAACTTTAAATTCATCATTTTAATTCTGCAGCCTGAGGTGGCAACCTTGATTTCTTGCAAGCAGAATTTCAATTCTGTGGTCAGGTGAATAAATGATTATCAGATTGGTTATAAAATTAGTTCTATTGATTCTAGGTTTAGTAGGACAATTGAAAGCCTTGTACTGCAGTAATGACTTGAATAAGGAAGAAAAGAGCCTGTATCCATCCAGAAGGCATTGTTTTTAATAAAGCATCATACATATTCACAGTTGTTTAAAGTAATGAAACAAGGTCACTGTGAACATTAATCTTTACTTTCCTCCCTACAAAATTTTTGCAATGTAATTATGGACAGCTGAGCTCAAAGTTACTATAGTAACATGATACCACTAGAATCACATAGCTGTTTACTGCTCGTATTCATATAATATTTTATACTGAAGGCGCTAATTATAGAAGTGTCAGCTATTGTCAATATTTAGGAAGGATCCATTTTTTTCCAGTGGCAGAATCTATAATGTTGGGTGATGAAACTTTTACAACCTGGACTAGTCTGTGAAGAACATTTTGTTCTTACAGCCTTGTAAATGTGTTGAGAGGCACATAGGAGCCTAGACGGCCCATCTATTGACAGCTATCCTAATGTCAAGGCGGAGATGTGTCCTGTGTTAATTCCTTCTTGAATAAGAAGGAATTTCTTGTCATTTTCTCACACCTTGTAGCCCATTTGCAGCACCCAGGGAATAAAAAATCTGGGGTCTGTTGCTATACAGACAAGACCTGCCAATAGATTCTGAAACACAGAAACCTCCTTGCTCTGCTTCCAAGAAGGGAGAGGACATAATTCCACACATTTCTGAAGAGCATCTCCAAGGCCTGATCAGCTGCAAGAGTCAAAAATAGGTGGCTCTAACAGGCTTGATGTTCCCAAATTCAATCTTCCTGTTTTTATCAGAACTCATTGAACAGAAGCTAGAAACTCAGTGTCTGTGAAACATAAAGTACAAATCTAGACTCATGAAGCTTCCTTCCTGTTATGGACAGAATAGAGACGAGATGAGAATTCATTATCTCCTGTAGCTTGAAAATACAATTAAACAAAACCAAATATAAACAATATAAGCAAGTATACTCCTCTGTTGGGAAAAAATCCACTTCTCATTTTGCAAATCTTAGAAAGGATTGCAGGAATCATAAAGGTTCTACTCACAAGAGAAAACCAATGATCAAACTTCTCTGTGTTATCACACCATAAAAATAAAATAACAAGCCTAACACACCAAATGACCACTCTACCCACTGAGATTTCAGATTAATGGAAGAGCTATAAAGTTGCAGAAGACACCAAACTGGGAAGAGTGGCCAACACTCCCAGGGGCTGTGCTGCCATTCAGAGGGACCTAGACAGGATGGAGAGTCAGGCAGAAAGGAACCTTATGAGGTTCAACAAGGACGGGTGCAGGGTCCTGCAGCTGGGGAGGAACAACCCCAGGCACCAGTTCAGCTTAGGGGTTGCCCTGCTGGAAAGCAGCTCCACAGAGAGTGATTTGGGAGTCCTGGTTGACAACAGGTTAACCATGAGTCCGCAATGTGCCCTACTGGCTAAGCAGGCCGATGGGATCCTGGCCTTTGTCAGAAGAAGGTGATCCTTCCCCTCTACTCAGGTCTGGTGAGGCCACACCTGGAGTATTGGTTGCAGTTCTGGGTTCCCCGTACAAGTCGGATGTGGAGCTTCTAGAAAAGGTCCAGCCACAAAGATGATTAAGGGACTGTAGCATTTGTCGTATGAGAAAAGACTAAGCGAGCTGGGCCTGTTTAGTTTGGGGAAAAAGAAGGCTGAGAGGAAAATTGATTAATATGTTCAAGTACCTGAGGGGTGACTGCAGGGAAGATGGGGCCAGACTCTTCTACATGGTAGCCAGTGACAGGACAAGGGGTAATGGATATAAGTTGAAACACAGGAAGTTCCACCTCCATATGAGGAAGAACTTCCTCGCTGTGAAGGTGACAGAGCTGGAACAGGTTGCCCAGAGGGGCTGTGGAGACTCCTTCTCTGGAGATCTTCCAAAGGCGCCTGGATGCCACCCTGTGCCACGTGCTCTAGGTATCCCATCCAACCTTAAGCATTCTGTGATTCTGTTACTTTCACAACTAAATATCAGAGGCTGGGAAGAGAAGAAATAATAAACATCACACAAATAGTGATTGACAAATTAGGAAAGCAAATAAAATTAAAATGTATGCATTTTTTTTAAATGAGAGAGGGCAAATAATTCAATATTCAGGATTAATATCCATGTTTTTTTGGTGGGGAAATATTAGTATTAAGTTTCCAGTGCTTTCAGTATGAGAAGAAATTTCACATTTCCAGCAAAAATCAAAAACAGAGAATAAAATCTAAATGATCCAACAGAGCTAAACTCTTCAAGAAGCTGTGGTTTGGAGAACAACTCACAAAGTCACGATGAGAGGAGTCAGACATGACAGAATGTATTATATTATGCCTTCACATAATGTATGCCTTCATATAAGTCCTGCTTTTTACTGCCAGAGCTTCTACATTTTAGTTGCCCACAAGGAGCAGCGCCAGCATATATCTCCAAAATAAGATTTCCAAACACCTGGTAAAAAACATCTAATTTTTATAGAGAAAGCAGACCATTTCAAAGATCATGGCAAAAGAAATTTTAAGGGGAAAGAGCCTAGAATTGAATTGAAAATCTCTATCAATTTAAGCAAATGTCTTTTGCATGCAAGCCAATGGAGTCTCCCAATAGGCACACAGCCAGCTTGATAGTTCCTGTGATCTCTCTTGACATCAGTCAATGCTGCAAGTGCAAGGGAGCACTTTTCTAGGCCAGGCATTACCAGCTGCCTGGCTTGTCAGATCTCTTGCTCATTATTGATTTGTCTCTCTGTCTCATTCCACACTCCATCATTGAATTGGGTGCACTTAGGCACTTGCAAAGAAGCAGCTGTGTCCTTGCTCTGCCTTTCCCCTCTCCAAAATCCTGCATGTTGTTTTTTTTGTGCAGGAAATGAATGTGAATTATGATTAGATGAACTTTCTACCGGGAGGCATCGTAGTGAAGATTTCTCAAGAAACTGCAATCTGACGACCTTATCTTCTCATGTGGTTTAATGCACCCTACAAGTGTGTATGTCAGACTGCTTTGCAGTTCAGACATATGCTGAATATACTCTTCCCCCACACATGCATACTTTCAACTTTAAACAGGATATGGATAAACAAAGGCCAAATCAATTAAGTCTAACTAACTAATCTTAAAGAATTGTCCATGATATAGATGTATAGATGTAAGTAAGGTAAGATAAGGGAAGAGTAGTTTACTCTCTAATCTTAAGTAAAAATACTGCAAGAATGGCTGTAAAAGGCAATGGCCTTCTGGCTTGTATCAGGAACAATGTAACCAGCAGGACCAGGGAAGGGATCATCCCGATGTACTTGGTACTCGTGAGGCCACTCATCGAAAACTGTGTTTGGTTTTGGGCCTCTCATTGCAAGAAAGAAATGGAGGCACTGATTGCCCAAGGAAGGGCAACAAAGCTGTTGAAGGGACTGGAGCATAGACATTATGAGAAGCGGCTGAAGGAGCTGGCGTTATTTAATCTGGAGAAGAGGATGAGGATGATCATCAGAGACCTTATTGCTCTCTCCAGCTACCTGAAGAGGAGGTTGTAGTGAGGTGAGGGTTGATCTCTTCTCCAAAATAACTACTGACAGGACAAGAGGAAATGCGCCAGAGTAGGCTCAGATCAGACATTAAGAAAAATATCTACACAGAAAGGGTGGTGAAGCATTGGAACAGGCTGCTCTGGGAAGGGTGGAGTCATTGTCACTGGCAGTGTTCAAGAAACGTGTAGATGAGGCATTTAGGACATGGTTTAGTAGGCATGGTGTTGAGGGGTTTGTGATTGGACTTGAGAACCTTAAAGGTCTTTTCCAACCATAATGATTCTATGAAAGACAAAAAAAATCTGCTTGAATAAAGGAACATAATAGCCATTCCAGAAATTTCCACAAAGCCTGTTGGCAGTTTGCGGCACAGAGAGAGAGGGAGCAAGGAATATTTCATTCAGTGCGTTGCACAGATATATCGGGCTTTCAATAACTCAGGACATCAATGAAGGTTATTTGCCATCCATGTGGCCATGACCTTAGGTGATGTGAACAGGATGGATGCAGACATAATGATGAACACCAGTATAAAAACAGCACCACCTCTTTTTCATTCTCTTCTTCTCTGACTTTGTATTAATTATTTTTGGTCTAAGCAGAGAATTTACAGATAAAATAAGACTCCACGAAATATATATATACAAATAGCATGGACCTAAACACAGACAGCTCCGATGACACAGAACTGAGTACTAAATACAAGATTCAGGAAATGTATTAGGCAGTTTACTTAGCACCTAGTAGTTTTTCCAATGTGCACAGCAGTGGGTCCAAGATTTCTTTCTGTGGTACAACATAACACCTGAAAAATGTTCAGACATTTTACTCTGATCTTTGTTTTCAAATCTTTGTTTTCCTCCGTCTGAATTTTTTGGGTTTTTTTGTTAGCATTTGTAAAATGCAGTCATGGCCATGAGACTAAAACGAAATAGCAGTAAGACTTCCATGTCTTTATTGCAATTTAGTTACAGAGCTGTAGACTACAATATCATATGAGGACAAATTCATTTGCTTATGTCTAAAATCTCCTGAAGCACTTAAATTGTTCTGCTGTTCGATATTACTCCAGATGTATTTAGAGAGAAATCTCATGTCATTATTTTTTTCTTTCTAAAAATATTCATGCATACATACATACAAGGTTGCTTGATAAGCGCTGGCAGTGAGAACTTAAATTCTGGTACACTGCAACAGAAGAACAAGTCCTCAGCTGATTAAAATGACAAACTCGGGCTCTCAAGTGTAACTCCATTCTTTTATGTTCCAAGTGGTTTTAGTGAATGTCTAAACTAACTAACTAAACTACTCTAACAAAAGTGTTGCCCAGGTTATCACATTCAGTGACTGAGGTTTTAGCCGTATAGTATGAACTGCAGGTTCTTACTTTGGAAAAAAAATCCTCATTTATCAGAAGGATCAAGTCACAATCAAGCTATTCACGTCTACTTAGGCAGCAAAACCTCTCGTAAGCTACCAAAGATAGATGTTATCAATGTTTAGGTGTAGTTATAAAATATTTGGCATTTTATAAAGCACATGAAGGGTGCAAATATATGAATTTCACCTGACAAATATTCTGTCTTCTCAACAGAGGATGAAAAGCCACAAGGAGAAATATCGTATGTATTAACCAGGAGGAAGATAGAGTTGTATTGAGGAGCTGTCTTTGACCAAAATGACTATGAAATGACTTGGGATCTTTGATCCTACCAATTCTGCTCAACTTAAAAGGAACCCGATGGGGAAACACCTTAGAAGGAGAGGGCCTTATAACATCGCTAAGGATAAATTTTCAAAATGTGAACTGGGGTAGTTACTGCTGTGTCATGTGAGCACAGATTTACTGTGTAACACAGATCTCTACCCACGGAATCAGAATGATATTGACACATTTGGAACAAACAGAAACAAAACAGAAACAAAACAAACATAATACTCTTCTATTTTACACAACAGTTCAGAGGTGATGCACACACAGCACCCCCAGTCAAAACAGTATTAATCTTTTAAGTTACTGAATGATGCTTGAGGATCAGATGACTTAAGTACAGAAAAAAGATATACTCTGATCCATGAAAACATAGTGCAGTAACATTCAAATTATATCACCACAATTTTGAAGGACAGAAGGATCTGGGCTTCTTCATAAATTTAACATTTGTAGTGTTTGTTTTCTTTAGCCTGGTGAAGAATACTGCAGGCTTCATGTTTGGGTATTTGTCTTTCATTTGCAGTTGTGTCCAGCTTCAGATTTCTCCTGTAAAGATTTCTGAAATAGCAGTGCATCAATATAGGATTTCTCTTTATTGTACTTTACATCTTTTCCATTTCTTAGGAGAGGTATGGACATCGTCAGTTTGGATGACAGCCGATGATCAAGAATATTTGGGTTGCATTCAGTGAAATGCTTTTAGGGCTGGCCTTCATTGAGAAATAGATTGTTTAAATCTAATATACTCTCACATTTCTGCCAGCCTCTCCACTGCCCACCAATATACATTAGCCTTCAGAAGTTGCTGATTTCTGCAAGCAAAATAAACTAGCAATGCAACAAAGATCAAAATCATTAGGAATGGAACATTATACCTTTGCAGTGTAATAGACTGATTGGAAACCGTACTTAAGCAGTCATCAATATAATTTACTGAGAAAACCCATTCAACAGAAGATAATCTTGACAGATGTGCCTGATTTCTGACTACAGCTTATAAATAATCACAAAAGAAAATGAACAAAACACATCATGTTCCTTTGTGAAATGTATATCCTTTAATAAAGAAGCAAATCCTACATAATGATAGTAGCCATTTATTCCCCAATTTGTCCTACTGTCAATAACTATGTGAGAGTCAGAATGAAAAAGAACAAAGAATCATGTACTGTATTACAAGTGTGCATGGCAGATGAGCTTGCTTCCTTCATGTTCCACACTTACTTACACTTTTTGTTGTTGTCATTGTTGATATTTTCCATCTGGATGAATACAGAACTAAAAGCTTGCAAGAATTATCAAGGAACAAAGGAAATGCATTCAAAACTTCAATGATAACCTCAATGGGAATATTCTCACTGGTACTTTTGGAAAAATAGTTTAGCTTGTGCATTTCAAATATAGTCCATACAAGATCACATATATGGAAGATACTACTGTCAGTGAAATAAAGAATAGATGTGTTTCCATTTTTTTTTCCTTTTTGTTTTAAGGTTTGTGATTAATTCATTAGTCTCTCACGGGTCACTTAGAATCCAAATATCTTCCTGCAGAGTTAAGAGTTGATTCTGACATTCAAACAATGAAAATAAAACTCTTGTATGTTTTAATCCACATTCAAATAAACAAGCAAGCAAGCAAAAACCCATGAGGGAAAGGCAAAAAAGAATTAACTGAAAGACATTTGTTAAGGGACAAATGAATTTTTTTAGCTTATTGAAACAAGATATATTATTTTCACTCCAGAAAAATATATTATTTTCACTTCCTTTTTAAATTTATATCACTTACCAAAGAAATTTGAAATCAAAACCATAATCAAAACCGCCTTTTTTTTTTTTTGAAAGAAAAAAATGGAAAGGAATCAGTTATCAGATTTAGCAATATCTTTAACACAGATGTA
This sequence comes from Tinamus major, assembly GCA_032466555.1. Classification (NCBI taxonomy): domain Eukaryota; kingdom Metazoa; phylum Chordata; class Aves; order Tinamiformes; family Tinamidae; genus Tinamus; species Tinamus major. Next base: position 13,424 of record JASSRY010000626.1, on the reverse strand, counting down.
ACAGGGAGATCTTAATTTTAAAAGTCCTTTACCATAAAAAAAGGATAGCTCGTGCTGATAAGAGACAAAAGTATTAAGAAAAGTAGAAAAGAAGATTAAAATCACAGATGTATACTCAGAGCCTGGGAATCTAGTACTGCAAAACAGAAAGTCAAAGACTGCTGCAATTAAAGGAGAAGCAGAAAGGAAGCTTTATTGCCTTTTGATCTCCCCCAGCGGCCTTATTTACACCAAGAAACACCATGGAAAAATATTGTTTCTCTCTTTGGTATTGATCTCATGTATAAAAGCACCTCAGGAGCTGTCAGGACCTCTATTTCAGAAAACAGATTAGCTTTCTCTAAGGACAGAAAAACACAAGCCATGTTATCATTCCGCATAAATTGTTGTTGCTCTTTTGGGTCTGTGTCTCCAATCTTTTGTACTGATTTCACAATACGAATTTTAACTGTTCACTGATAATGAAATATATGAGAAGATCCTTGAGTTACAACAGATTGAGAGATTTTGACAACATATGTCAAATATTGTTTGCTTGCTTGTTGTTCTAAAACAAAACAAAAAGTAGTGACAAAGAACAAAGTATTTGCAACTAGAGAGCAGAAAACAGAACACAGACTTCCAATTTCAATTTCTGCTCTGAGAAAAAACAGCTTGATAAAGATTTGGAGGCACTATAAGTCAGTACAGATAAATTTACTGCTTTCCAAACTCTGGATGACATCATCACAGAGGAAAAAAAAAGTCAGTTTTTATGATCCAATTAGTTCCCTAGTCTCCTGGTTATGACCTATGCAGTTGACACAGAACCCCCTCTGTAAACCTAGGAGTGTGGATGATTATCAAAGAATTTCTTTTTATTTGAATCCACCAGGAGATCTAGCTTCAGCTACTGACCAGCCCAATGGTTTTCAGATTTACAGTTAACAAAATTTTAGATCCAGATTAATCCTCTATACCTTCAGGCATTTCACAGAGTTGCTTAAATAGAGCTGTCATTACCATGGGCTCCTTCGGTGACAAGAGGAGCACTTCCAGAAGACAAGGCAGGCACACAAGGAGCTGAATTACTGTGCAGAAGCATCTCCAGTGTGCCCACTCTGAAGAAAAATGTTGGCATGGGTTTCCAGCCAACTAAATTTAGTCAATTCCCATTTTACTTTGATGCCTCAGTTAAGTGGGTAGAACTATGTGGTATGAATGAAGGTCTTCCCTTCTTACTTTCCTTCTTTTTACTTTCCTGTCAGAAACAATCAAAATAGTTCTGGGGGAAAAAATTAAAATTGAGATTTTATGGCAATTAATCTCTTTCCATCCCCAAGTATCGTTCTAGTTCAATTAGCAAGAGCTACTACATAATTCTTGTTTTTCAGAAATTACAATTATCAGTATAATCAAATACAATCCGCAGCACATGTTAAGCTTTGTTATGTACAATGATGTTTTAATCTACGTGTTTGGTTTACATTTTGAAATAGTGGTACTTGAAAATATCTTTTACAACAAATATTCTTTTCATAATTACCTCACAAAAGAAACCTAGCTTTCAAGGGGGCTAAATTAATCTATTCACAATACTTAATGCTTTAGAAAGCTTTAAGAGAATACATAAAATACTTATTTAGGTGGAAAAAAAGGGGATGAGGAGAAAGGGGAAAGCAGGACAGAGAGCGGGGCAAGAAAGAGACATCCCTTTAAATGAGAATCAAGCAGCACCTACAAATTTCATGTAGAATTTTGCAGTCTGTTTAAGACAAACATAAGGCAGTAATTTCTGAAGTGGTTTTCAACTGTTCTTTAAATAAAAATACTACATATCAGACATGCATTGTAATTTCTGCTTTGCAATCAGCAGTTTGAGGAAATATATTCAATTTAAATAATAATAAAAAAGCTAAAAAATTGTTTTTTTCTTTCCCTCTGGCTTTAGATATCAACTTTTCTTCCCCCTCCCCCGAGATCCTATACTGGATTTTGCAGGCAAGACGCAATTTAATTTACTTCTTGAATGAAACTTAATCATTCAAAATTCCAATAAAGCACTAAATACTATGTTAAATTTCTACTTAAACACTCATGAGAGCATACCAAGGGAAATTTTGTTAACAAAATGAAGGCACATAATGCAAAGGGTGGTGTTCTCATTTTCTCTGTTGTGCCAACACAGAAGAACATTAAAACGATGAACCTCTTTGTTTATCACTTTTAAGGCAAACTTACCTGGCAGAAGGTGAGATAATTACTATAATTGAATTACTATAATTGTATGATGTTATAATTACTATAATCTTCCCATTTATTTGTTTCTATATGTTTACTATATTATATATATACATATATTTATAATAAATAAAAAATATTTGTTTGTCATAGGATGCCCTGGCTGCATTTGGCTCCTTCTCCTTTTGTTGCTTTTATCTTCCCCACCTGGATGCTTCCCTAGCACAGCTGCACCTTTCCTCTCTTGCCCCTCTGGTGGTCACATTCCTTGTTTATTTAAAACATTTATAGGTCATGTCTATATGCCATCATGGTATTACAAAATACCTATGTATTGTTGTCTGTTACACTATTATAATAAGCTTTTAACTGAGTTCAGTTAACAAACGAGTATTAAATCTGTCTTGATTAATGCACTTCCAGTTTGTCAGGGAAACGAAGGAGAAAGCAGAGTGGAAAGAAAGGGAAAGGGATGGGGAGAGGGATCAAATGCATGTTTCTTTCATGGCATTCATAGTATTGCTATAAACAAAATAACACAGACAAGCTTTGAGCCATCTAGCAGTAGCATGCTAATAAAAGTTTCTGCCTTGGAAAGCTAGGCAGAGATATGATTATTTTCTTTGTTCAATGAAAATCACTTTCAATGTTTTTTCTAAAGTCTTTACAAACTCTATGCCTTTATCAAAGTGGATATAATCTAGAAGAATACATCATAGTGTTAATTTTCCTGGGTTGTCCATAAATAAGAGCAAAAGAGAGAAGAAAAAAAAAAACAAAAGCAAAATACAAAAAAGCAAAAAACCCAGGACTATCATCAGCTCATCTTATATCATAACTGTGTTTTAGAGCATAGTAAAACAGGAGTCTTTCCTGTTTAGGTAGTAGGCCCAAACACGATGAAAAACAAGGTTTTTAATGTCTCAGTTTTCCATTATATATAACAACGCATGTATTTATATTTATACATATATATATATACATATATAAAGTAATATAAAGGGATAACAGGGCTGGATGGAACAAAGCAAAGATCCATGTCTTATATAACACTATAGTATTGTCATTGTTGGACTTCACTAAGAATTGAGATATAATTATGACACTGATATGTTTCCCAGTACTAATATTAAAGATTTACAGAATATTTACAGAATAAATATTTACAGAAGATGAGAACAGTTTATTATGCCAGCTAAGCGAGCAAAATATGAGGAAGCTTTTGCTCCAGTTAAACTCTCACTATATGCCATTTGAGCAAATTCGGACCGCTTCCCAGAAGGGTCTGTTCTCCAAGCCATCATTCTGATCACCTGTTTCCAGGCTCATTCTGGAAATGGCAACATTACGCTCCCATCTGCTGATGCCACCAGCCAGAGGTGCTGCTCAGAGCAGTGTCCTAGGAAAGATGATCCAAGTTTGAGAGCACTGCAGAGCAGAACCACATTTGCTTCTGTCAGTTTAGATACTGTCATGAAGAGGTTTTTGGAACCCAAATAGAATGATTATGTCTGGATGTTGATGTCATATGATGACAGCAATAAAGCCGTAGAAAATCTGTGTGACAGATAAAAGTTACTCTCCTACCCCTAAACTGAGAATCCTGTACAGGGACAAAGTGGGGAAGCAAGGTGGGTTGAGCATGCACACATTTTGTGGCAAGATGGGTTAAAAATAGTGAGCTTCAATCTTGCAAGCTGTAAATCCAGTAGAGAAAGGAGAGGCATCAAGGGAGGAAATATCTCCCAAGAAAACAATAAAACACATATTTATCTGAGGCTTTCACTGCAGCAAAGATATCATCTGAAACTGCTAAATCAATGTTTTGATGTTCCCTAATGGAAAAAAAAAGATTTTTTTTTATTCTATTTTGTGTAAAACATTTTTTGACTGCTTTAATGGCAGACGGTCAGACTCATTGTGGATAATTTAAAATGGCTGACTTGTAAAGACCTAAAATATTGCGCTGCAACAAAAGCAAAGTTTAGAAATGTCTTAGACTACCTGCCTATAGAATGGACTGTGAAAAAAAAGATCATTTTTAAAATATGCAAATGTCTGTCTTTGCCATCTAAAAGTATATCACAGGTACCTACCTATTACAATGCAGTGACTGAGGCAGAGCAGAGTCCAGCTGAATATGGTAATGAAAAGTCTTATGCTATCTAGGTGGGAAACATAGCTGCAGAGTATGTTAAGACATCATTACTCAGTATGAAACATAAGCAAAATTTCACTGGAAAGGTCCAGCCTTAATAACAGCAGAAGAACTGAGAAGAGCGTCAGTTCCCAGAGGAGCACAGGTCCTTCAATATCTGCTTTTATTCAGGTGGGAAGCTGCTTAGCTGATACTCTTCTATCTCTCTGAGTCACCCTTAGACAGTATTTAGGAGGATCCATATTCCCTGTCATTGTGCATTCACTGCTGTCAGTGAAATAGTAAGTATTTTTGACATCCTGCACTTGTGCGAGTGACTATACAAGGTGGGAGATGATCATCTTAAGTTTCCTGAGAAATACCTGGTCTAAAAGGATAACGTGTTCTGCTTTAATGCAAGCATCAGCGTGCCAAACGTGCTTCACAAGTTAATAGTGCTGGCTGTCCAGGTAGAGCAGTGAGAAAGCCTCTCTTCAGCATGCAGTGGGTCAGCTGCTACTGTGACTGGTCTCTGTTCTACACGCAAGGTTGGAAAAGAGGAGACTCAGAGCTCAGTTGACTTTTTTTTTTTTTAATTGACAGAGGAAAAGAAGATATTTTAAAAGTTTTTGGCTTTAGTTTTTCTCATTTGCTCAGGTAATTTTGAAGGGATTTCCTACTAACCAGGCAGATACTCATGCCTGCTAAGAAGGAATGTTTCATATTTCACTGGAAATTAAAATTAGACCCTTGTAGCCTGCTTGAAGCCTACGGAATTAGCATTTGCATCATTCGCCACAGAGGCACAGGCAAAATATTTATAGTATGATTAAATTCTCTGCTCCATCAGAGCCAAGATATGAATTCACATAGACTTGTTTTACATCATTGGATAAGTGGGTAGCAATTAAATGGGTCATTCAACAACTGTAGTTCCTTTATAAAGTGGTATATGCCCTTGTGCTGTGTAGAGAGAAATTCTCAAAGTCACTTTGAAGGCTTTTTCTAGTAAATGACCCTTCTATTACATGGAAATGATATTTAGCCCTATGAAAAGTTATGAAAATATTAACCTCATTCTTCCTGAGGCCAGCTTAATTCCTCGTGTATGATGGCAGAAAGCAAAAATTCAAAGGATGGTCATTTAGATCGGAAACTGAGAATATCAACACTTAAAACTGGAAGAATTCTCTGACATGTCAAAGTATTTGAGATAAACTACTAAACCCTTAGTTTCTACATTTGAAGATGGAAACTAGCATATCTGACTTTTCTTACAGACTCGGATATAAGTTTTGCCTAAAATAAATACATAATGAAAATTAATAGTACCCAAATTCTTCTTTTTGTTGTTAAAATTAAAAGATTCTGGCACTTTACAGAAGCACATCTACCAAGCAGAAAGGAGCTTCTCCAGTTACACTGATGCTATGAAAAGATGGTATGAACTTGTAGAGATGCATTACAGTAAAGAATACAGCAGATGTGAAACTCATGTAATATGAAGAGAAATGCAGCCACTGTCAGAAAATGACTATTCTTTTGTAGTTGTTGTGTGTTAATTTCCATAATATAGGCCCACCATCACTGTAGAATGAAAATATTTCACACAGTTTTGACTGTGTACTTTTTAGCCTAAAGGAGAACTCAGCTACTGACACACTAAGAACAGGAATCATACTACTTCCTTGGCCTCAAGAGGCACTTAGACAAAGTAGGACATGTAGATATAAAAGGTGCTAAGGAATGATAATTTTTCATTTCTTCCTTGCCTTTGTAGCTGTGGGATTGATTTGCTCTTAACTTCAGATGTGAACAGGAGAAAAAGAAATGCACCAATTCTCCAGTCTTTTGCTCCAGTCATGTGCTCAAGTCATGTGCTTAAATCATTTCTATTTTTTTAGCACATGCATCAGAGAATTTGGATGCATGCAGTCCCTAGAAAATGAGGCTATGCACCCACACACTCTAAATGAGGCACTGTGCTTCGTACGTATGACTTCTGCTATCAACATCTTCTACAGAAAAATAAGATTATTTTATCACTGAACCACAAATCTTAAGATTAACCTCTCTTAGCAACAGCCTTGAATTATTCTAAAGAGATGCAACAGTGTTTTTTCATAGTTCCCTTTTTTTTCGTAGGTGATGGTAGCTACAAATCACTAGCAGGGAGAGGGAGGAATCTATCCATCTTTTCCTACCAGCATACTGTTGAAACACCCCGAATCAGTCTGAAATTTTAACCATCCTTCATTTATACCAACACAAATAGGATTTGATCTAATCATAATACCAAAAACTATTGAGATAAATCTCCCCGAAATTTGGGAGCATTTGAGTATAAGCTGGCAGTAATAATCTCTTATCTTTCTCTGTCTCATCACCCTCCCTCTCCTCCAGTCCCATAAAATTAAGTACTTTATACTGAGCCTTTTTCTTCACTTTCTTATCAGTATTCATCTGAGAACTGAATTCTACTGTAATTTTGTTTGTTTGTTTCTTTGTTTTGCTTTTTCTGGGAAAGAAAAAGAATATATCAGTTGGTTTTGCTTCTGTTCAAGTCTGTGTGTTCTTGTAAAAGGAAATGGCATTTTTTTTTAGTTTTTAACAGAGAAACTTAGGTGGCCTGAAGATGAGACCAATTCTCAAACACATTAAAACCTTAAATAAACTTTAAAAGATGTACAACTATAAACTATAAAGCAATACAATTAAAATCAGACTACTGTCTAATAGTATAAGCATATTACATCACTATAAAGGTACTTACTCTACCCTGATATTCTTACGGGCAGTCTCCGTAGTTAAAAAGTACTTCCTTGTCTGTTCAATTCTGTTCTGACTGTGGGATGTTCTTGGCTTTTGTTTTGGTTAAAAAAGCACATATATAGTAATCTCATGCTACCTACCCACCTAAAGATACTTGTCAAGAGTTTTTAAATTAAAAAAAAAAGAGTCCTTTTCCAATATTTCATCTACCATTTAAATAAGAAAATCTGTCATTCACTGGGATTTCAGGAACTTTTTTTTTTTTTTTTTTTTCTGGTAAATGTACCAATATCATGATTTCCATAGTCACCTAAGGAGATAAACAAGATTTTTGGATATACGAGTTTAACTTCAGACCTGGGAATGATTAAGAGAAGTCTTAATGTGAATGAGAGTAAAATTAACAAGAAAGGATGTTCTTTGGTTTTCCTAGAAAGGACATATTTAATGAAAAATGAAAGGTAAAATCTTTTTAAAAGGTGAAAAGAATAATTTTCTTTTGATTCCGGAAAGAGTAATATCCATGGTAAGGCCATGTGCAAATTACATTCGTACTTCATCAATTTTAATGAGATTAGAAATGCTGTGAGAGGATATGTCAATGGAAAAATGCAGATGACCCAGATCACTGCTCTTCCTGGCAGCCCTAGCATGATTATGGAAATGGCAAATGAGTCTTTGCTCTTTATGTCCTTGCAGAAATGCTTCAAGTGGTATCTGGAACCTGTTAAATCAGAAGAATAAGGATTAATTTTATTGCAGTTGGTCTATTAGAAATATTGCTTTTAATTTGGGAAGGTGTGAAAAAGCTGCTCCGAGCAGTGAGAGATAAAACGCAAAGGAAAGAATTCCCAAGTGAAATTGTAGGGTTAAAGAAACCTGAGCAGAAAACATACATTGATAAAAGAAGATATATTCAATTACCTTACATGAGGTTCTGTAGATCTAGTTAAGCAAGAAAAAAAGTTAAAATAGTGGGACAGAGAAGAAATATTTTAATCTTTGTGTGTGCTGGATGTTTCTCCCAGGAAGGAGACAGCATAAGATGTTTGAAAACAACATGAACAACAAAGATCTGTTTAAAAGCTGAAGCAGGCACTGCTTGAGAAAGCCAAGCCAAAGCTCAACAAGCAAAAAATAATTGGACTGTCTTCACTTGTCCTTCTATCTACAATCCATGATATGCCAACAGCTTCCTGAGCTTTATCAAAAAGAAAAATGGAAAAATACATTTTCTTACATAATTATGGGTTCTCTGAAAGGTTATCAGTCAGGAGCAAATTTATCTTGTATACTCCAAAAAGTTACATCAATAAACAGTTAAAGCTATATTAAATGTCAGTTCAACAACTGCAATATAAAAGAGAATTTTAAAATTTAATATTAGAGTATGTAATGTAGTCTTATAAAAATTATATTAGAACATATTCATTATAATCGTAATATGAACCTAAAACTGAAAGGAGTTAACTCTTTTCACCTATGAAAGGGACAGTCGAGATAAGATATGGATGGTAGATGTGGAAATGGAGATGAAAAGAAAAAAGATGAGGAAATGCTAAGGTGTGGTATGGTGGCAAGTGGACTGGACTGGCCACTGGCAAGTTTTTTAAGGCTAATGCATGTGACTGATAGTTCTTTGATCAAAAAGAGAGTAATCTAAACCAATTAGCTCATCTTTGCCCCAAGCTTTTAAAACAGGATCTTATTGGCTTGAAAAAGACCTAGAATTGGTATCTCAATTTTGTACTAGATAAATACTCAAAAGAATTTTTACAATAAACTTCAGCAATGTAGACGGCCATAACATTTTCCGCATCTTGCTGTGCAATTCCATTAAATTTGTTAACAGTAATTTAATTTGGCCTCTTTCCATTTAAAGGCAATTATGGAAGTGAGAAATTTCACTTTTAAAATTCATTCTCCTTACTTTGGTTTGCTACGTGAATATTCTTCCCATCTACAAAATCAAACATTGTCTTCAGCAACTTTCCATACCTTTTACTATGTTATAATTAGATTGTTGAAAGAAAGTGTCTACCAAGCAAAGGTCAACAAGTTGATACTTTCTTTAGCAGACAATACAAGAGAGTTTTCCCACCCTAAGAGGAGGATATGGAACAAACAGCTGTCCCCTCTACACTGGCAGTATGAAATAGAAGAAGAAAAAAAAAGAAGAAAGAAGTAGAAGGATGAGAATGAGGAGGAGGGGAAAAAAAAAAAAAAAAAAAAGTGGGCTAATAAGTTCAAAGATACATGACACAAAGTTTTATTATCAGCTATTATGTGGGGTTTATTCATTAAAATTACTCTTTCTCTGACAGTTAGAGAGCCAGTCCGTCAGCAGTAACAATAGAAAACAGAAGCAACACAGTCAAGAGCCACTCTTCCATTGATGAATTTTATGTCTAATATGCCAAAGACAGAAAATTAAATTGCACAGTCTGGTGCTGATCCAAAGTACTATTCAATTTTTTAGATCTTTGTAATTAATTACCGTCAAGGTTGTGTTCAAATGAGGTACCACATATATTTCTGAATAGCTTTCAAACACTTGTTTTGGTACAACCCTTTTTGACCCTTTTCATCTTGAATGTCTTTTCAATTTTTGAACCTCAGTTCAGATATACTAAAACATCATGTTTCAAGGCAATTAAAGACATTTGATTTTAAGTATGCCCAGGAAAACAATGTAGCAGGATTTTGAAGTCCTAAATGGGTGTCCTACCCTCTATCTCCTTCTGCAGCATCAGCTGTTTTGAAGAAAAAGTGATGCTCAGAACCACTCTATTCAATATGACAGCCTTGCTTTTGTTACAAATGCAGTAAAAGTGACTATTTCATTTCAAGTAAAATGTTTCACACAGTCTCCGCTGAATTGTTTTGTGATGGAAATAGAAATACATTTCAGGCTAGATAGGAAAAATATTTTTCATTTGCATGGAAATTCATTTGCTTGGAAAGACTGGAGGAAAAAAAAAATATTTCCTTTATACTAAAGAGTCCTTAAACCTTTGCTGGCAATAGAGATGGAAAAGTATACAAAATTCAAGAATATAAAAAGTTATTAGTTCAGTCATTATGAAATAAGAAGTCTAAACATATGGCAAAAATGAATAAAAATGTATTTCCTAGATCTGTCATTTATTATGTTATTATGCAAATTTGATAATATGATATTAAAAATGAAAGTTGTTAGTGTGGCTCTGGAATGAGATACATCAGTTTGTAGATGTAATGTGTACACTGGAAAAGTAAATACTTTCTAATTTGAGGGTTAAAGAGAATTAATTATTAGATCATTATTTGAAAGAATATACTGTTCCCATTTAGTGTGCATTAAACCTGTAATTGTAAAAAAAAATAAATAAAAAAAGAAAAGAAAAGAAAAGAAAAGAAAAGAAAAGAAAAGAAAAGAAAAGAAAAGAAAAGAAAAGAAAAGAAAAAAAGTGTGCCCCATAAGCCCTTCTTAGAACAGCAAGGATTGCTGAATGATGAAAATATATAAAAACCTGTTTGTTTATTCAAATTCCAAGAGTCTATCCATTTTAACTATATGTAATCTTCTTTCATGCACTCATATTAGAAATATTCTCTCTTCCCTTCCCCTCTCCCATTAAAAATGTGTGGGAATAGCTGTTCTCCACAAAAATGTGCTTCTACAGGGGAAATTTTATTCATGAACAAATGTTGCAGCTTTTTCATTATTGACCACATTTGTTTCAGTTATTATACTGTAGCTTCAAGAGAGACAAAATTTCCACTTTGATAGCAGAACAATGGAGTGTCTTTAAGTGATCAAATATACAACATAATTAAAAACTAAACAAAATGGTTCCAAGTGTTAACAGTTCTAAAATTCAAACAACTGTTAGCTTATCTTTTTTTTATAGATTAAAACAATGTTGGCAAAAAAAAAAAAAAAAATCCAAATTAACCAGGAGGCCTAAATTTCTGTGATTAAAGAATTTAATCCAGAATAAGAATTTAATTAGAATAAAGGATTTCACTGAATCTGCAAAACAAGCAACATAGTAATTTAAAAATATATTTTCAAAGCCATATGCTGGGATTTTAGTAGATGGGAGACTAGAGGTGCCTGCAGGGGCTGCAGTAAAACTTTTACCTAACAAATTTTCAGCAAAAGCATGCAGTATTTAACTCCATAACTATGGTTTAAGAGAGCAGCTAAGAACCCTTTGTCATCAGTCTTTTTTTTTGCAAACTGCAGCTATATGTTCACTGCAGAATCCTTGTGATAGTCTTAACTGCAGCTAAAGAAATATTAACACACACTGTACATGACAGGTTCAGCTGTCTATATCACAATTAATTAGATGTATAATGTCTCCAATGTTTTATATTCAATTTAAGCTGCTAATTATAAATACTTGATAACCAAGCCAGGTCTTTTATATCATTTACCAGTGAACTCAGAAACAAGTTGCACTCATTTCCTGCAAACCTGTAAATACTATTTTTCATTTATTCTGCTGTTCTCTGAGGTGAATTGGGGGGTTGTTGTGGCTGGTATTTTGGAAGAATGTTTAAGTCCACACAAAAAATGATGTTGAAGCATGGTCCCTGTGCATATTAACAAGATGTCCAAATAAAGATTTTGGGACCTCAGAAATGGTGCTGATATGAAAATAAATAAATAAATAGAGAGACGAAACCCAAAAAACCACTTTACACCAATTTGACCAAACTGTCAACTAGTTGTTCAGAGTGTAGAACATCCCTGCAAGTGGCCAGCCCTGACAAGATACTAAATTCATAGCAATAAACTGACATATTTTTGAAAATAGAAAGGAAGAAGTCATTGGCCAACCCTGATATGGGCTAAAATACTAAGAAAAGTACAGGGAAAAAAAAAAAGCTACTGCACATTAAAGAGAGAGAACAGAGTTTATCACAAAATTCATTTGATTGCTGACTTGTCAGATGTCATTGACTAAAACAGAAATTAACAAATAACTGTATGAAGTCTGGATTTCCCATCCCCTTCCTTCCAAAAAGGTAAGTAGAGCCCCTATAGAGAGAGTAAAATAAAGACAGGCTGTTTATTTGCAAACAAATTTTGTGGTTGGCATTGTGCAAGGGTCATAGTCTAGTTTCTGTTAATCCATTAGTAATTTTTCACTCCCATGCCCTTGTCCTGATTTGAAAAGTAAAATAATAGCCAAAAAGATGGAAATGTTCACTGCGTGCACATGCACACACAGACACAAACATACATCCACACACAAAGTTCATCTTATGTGGGTTTCAAAGCTACTGAAGGCAAAAAGAAAATCCATGTAATACATTTCTTTTGTCTTGAGTATGTGTCTTGTGTGACTATGTAAACACTTGAAATTTTGTCTCTTGTTCATCACTATTTTAATACTACTTCAAGCTGCCTAAAGAGAAAATTTCATTTCTTCTCTGACTTCTGACAATATTATTGCAAAGTAGAGATACATGTCTGAAGCAAGATGCTGTATTAAACTAAACAATGTGAGCCATACACAATTTTCTAGGGGTACTGCAAGGCACATAAATAGTTCCTTTCCATCTGTTTGTTGGAGAATGACAGCACAAAGTAAAATCCTTTCATAAACAGAAGCAGATAAACGGAATTTAATTTTAAATGTGACAAATATCTCACATAAAAAAAAAATTGAAAATAAGCTTCACTTCTTTCCGAAAAGCATCCCTATTATATGTATGTGTATACACACACATACACACACAAACTACATCTGATTCCTATACATAATGTTCCACAGTGGGCAAGGGCTTCAAGGATGTAGGGCTGGGGCTGGGCATACGAGTGCCCTGGGCACCACTGACAAGAGCCTGGCCCTGTCTTCTTGACACCCTCCCTGTGGCTTTTGAAGAACACTGGAATGATGCCCCTGAGCTCTCTCTTTTCCCGTCTGAACAGGCTCTCTTAGCCTTTCCTCATCCTCCAGTCCGCTGAAGGAGATTTGGAGCCTTTCACTGGCCTCTTACCAGGAGTTCATATGTATGTCATCTCAGGGAGTCATGCAACTGAATTGCATAATTTCCACATGAAGATGTTATCTGAATAACTTATCAATGTTTCATTTGGAAACCGTTCTGTGATTTGGTGTTTCTGTGAAATAAATGGCTAACTCTGCAGATTTACTGTTTTAAGAAAAGTGTCTAAAATCTACAGTCACCCTACATTTAAATGCTAAAAGAAGGATTTATTTCATAGAATCATAGAATCATAGAATGCTTAAGGTTGGAAGGGACCTCTAGAGATCATCTAGTCCAACCCCCCTGC
>JASSRY010000624.1:0-14251 GCA_032466555.1 Tinamus major | reverse complement strand
GGATTAATAGACAAATGAGATGTCCCCATTCTGCAAATAGTGACAGTGGATGCTTTCCTCCCTGGACTCAGAGTAGAAATGCCAAGGAGGTCTGCTTTGAGGGACGCTCCGCAGGTGTGACAAATACATCTCAAATCAAACAGAAATATTGAACAATTCCATAAGCCTCTGTTCCTCAACCTCTTTCTTTATAATTGGGAGGGAAGATGCCAAAAAGACCATCTACATCTTGAGTAGATTTCACCTGACAGAAATGGTAAATACTTGAGCTCATCACCTCCATTCCGCAGTTCTGAGACCTGTCCAGCAAAACTGGCTACCTGGAGTCCAGGGGCTGAGGTCCCTGCTCCTCACAGCACACTCAGTCAATGACAAAGCCCCAGCAAAGGAACTGCCCTAAGAGCCCATAGGAAATGACAGAGCTAATTTGAGGGGGATATGAAAACTGAATGATTTCAGAGGGTTTGTTGTTGTTTTGTTTTCTTCTTTCTCCTTAAATAAAGTCTCTCCTAATATCTCAATGCCTTCTCTTCTTTGGACAGTACCCAATGACATGAGGGAGTAAGATGTCCAACAGCAGCTCCCACAAGTTCCTCCTTCTGGCATTTGCAGACAGGCGGGAGCTGCAGCTCTTGCATTTCTCACTCTTCCTGAGCATCTACCTGGCTGCCCTCGTAGGGAATGGCCTCATCATCACAGCCGTAGCTTGTGACCACCGTCTCCACACCCCGATGTACTTCTTCCTCCTAAACCTCTCCCTCCTCGACGTGGGTTTCATCTCCACCACTGTCCCCAAATCCATTGTCAATTCTTTAAGGAACACCAGGGCCAATTCCTACTCTGGATGTGCTGCACAGGTCTTCCTGGTTGTCTTCATGGTAGGAGGAGAATATTGTCTGCTCACAGTCATGGCCTATGACCGCTACGTTGCCATCTGCAGACCCCTGCACTATGGGACCCTCATGAACAGCAGAGCTTGTGTCAAAATGACAGCAGCTGCCTGGGCCAGTGGCTTTCTCAATGCTCTCCTGCACACAGTGAACACATTTTCAATCTCACTTTGCAAAAGCAATGAGGTAGAGCAGTTCTTCTGCGAGATTCCCCAGATCCTCAAGCTGTCCTGCTCATACTCCTACCTCAGGGAAATTGGTCTTCTTGTGGTTAGTGCCAGCTTAGCCTTTGGGTGCTTAGTTTTCATTGTGGTGTCCTACGTGCAGATCTTCAGAGCTGTACTGAGGATCCCGTCAGAGCAGGGCCGGCACAAAGCCTTTTCCATGTGCCTCCCACACCTGGCCGTGGTCTCCCTGTTCAGCAGTACTGCAGCATTTGCCTACCTGAAGCCTCCTTCCGTTTCCTTCACAGCTCTGGATCTAGCGGTGGCTGTTCTGTATGCAGTGGTGCCTCCAACACTGAACCCTCTCATCTATAGCATGAGGAACAAGGAGATCAAGGACGCCTTGAGGAAACTCATCCAATTGCTATTACTTCCTCAGAAATAAGCTACCCATCCGTCTGCCCATCTGTGTCAGTCTTGGCTTTCCTCCAATAAAAGGGGATTTGTGTGTTGCCTGAATATTGGTCTCTCCTTCCAAAGCTGGAGTCATAACTGCTCAAGGGTTTTCACTCTTCAAGACCCTGTTGCTTTCCAGGGCTCTCCATGGGCTCCAGACAATAAGCTCATAGGTGACAAATTAGGGAATGAGGGCTGGATCCAGTTCTCACTTCTGGGTGTTCAGTGCTCCTGCAAGTGATTAATGGTCAAGCAGGACTGGAGAGAGATCTGGAGCCCCTAGGAAACCATAGGGTGTCTCCAAGGGTACCAAGTGCTTCAGGGTGGGATGTGAATCCAGCTTCACAAACTCAAGTGGAATCACCCCAATATAAAGAGTAAAACTAAGGAATGTCCAGGCTAGTGAGAGCTCTGCAGTCCCACAAGTGGCAGAGGGGACCCTGCAGGCACAGAAAAGGGTGTCTGTAGTTTCATTCCTGTCCCCTTCAGTGTCACGGGCTGGATCTTGGGACAATCTCAAACACATCATGAGCCATTCGAAAAGCCAAATGATTGCTCAGATCTTCGTCCATGGCCACAGAACCCTTGGAAGGGTTGTCAGGTGCAGTGGTGCCTGTCCAGCTGGGTCTGCTTCTCACAGCAATCACCATGGACAGTGTGGGGTCACCTTGGGACCCTATAGGCCACCTGCCAATTGCTCTGCAGAGCAGAAGCAGCCACCTGGGGCCCTGCTGCTGGGTGGACCAGCACTAATTTCCCAACCTGCAGAAAGACTCTTGGGGAAACAAGGATACACCTGGAGAAGAGGACAGTAGCAGTAATGCTGGAGAGAGGGGTTGGCATGGAGGGCTGCAGGCAGCCTGGGAGTTGGGAATCTCCTGGACAGCAAAACAAGGGACACAGAGTCTCACTGTGCCCCTTGGGACAGTTGCAGCATGGAGGCTGATGGGGCAGCTGACATATAGAGTCCTCCATCCTGGAGACTGGGCTGTGGGGTGAGTGCCCCCAGCTCTGTAGCCCCTTGTGCTGGGCACTGCTGCAGGGCCACCCTCAGCCTGGGCTGCTCTGCTGGGTGGGCTGGGGAGAGGGCAGGGGAAATGGGAGAGCTGGAGAGGGCCCGGGCCGGGCTAGAGAGGGCCAGTGTTGGCTGAGCTCTGTGAACAGGCAGGGAGAGGACATGCAGCAGTGGCTGTGGCACAGAGCCAGGTCTCGTGAAGAGAACCAAGGCACACCAGGAGCGGAAGAGAGTCCAGTCTGTGCCCATGGTTATGGTTAAATGGAAAGGGGCTTAGTGCTACAGGACTAGGCCTTAGGGCTAAAGGGCTTAGGGTAAAGATCTTTGGACTAAAGCTCTAGGGCTGAGGTCTAAAGGCCTAGGTCCAAAATGCTAGACCAAAAAGACTTTAGGATAAAGGGTTTAGGGATAGAGTGCCAGGACTTAGGGTTAAAGGGCTAAAGAGACTAGGGCTACAGCCAAAGGGCCAGGGCTTAAGGGCTAGGGCTATAGGGGCGGGGCTTAGAGCTAAATAGGTACAGCTAAAGGGCAACTGGTAGGCCTAAAGGACTTGGCTATAGAACTATGGCTTACGTGCAAAGGGCTAAAGGTTTAATGGACTAGGGCTTAACATCAAAGGACTGGGGATAAAGGGCTACAGGGCTAGAGCTAAAGGGCTAGGACTAAAGTGCTAGGGCTTAGGGCTAGAGGGATAGGGTTTAAGGCTAAAGGCCTTTAGGCTAAAGGGCTTTGGGCTAAAGGGCTGAGTGCTATGTCTAAAGGGGTTAGGGCTAATGGGCTAGGGCCAGAGGCCTAAAGGGCAAAGGCTAAATGGATAGTGGTAAAGGGCTTAGCTCTAAAGGGCTTGGGTTAACGGGCTAAAAGGCTTGGGCTAAAGGACTGAAGTCTAAGGAGCTAGTGTTAAAGGGCTAGGACAAAAGGGCTAGGGAAATGGCTTAGGGTTAAAGGGCTTAGGGCTACGGGGCTAAAAAGTGTAGTGCTAAACAGCTCAGGACTAAAGGGCTAGATCTAAAGAGTTTAAGGCTAAAGGGCTAGCAGTAAAGTGCTGTAGGGCTAGGGAAAATGGCTAGGGCTTAGGGCTAAAGAGTTCAGTGCTAAATGGTTTAGGGCTAAAGGACTAGGGCTAAAGGTGTTATAACTAAAGGCTTTATGGTTAAAGGGAAAAGGGAAAAGGGCTTAGTGCAAAAGCACTTAGTGCTAAAGGGCTATATCTATAGGGTTTAGGGCAAGGCTTAGGGTAAAAAAAACACTTTGGCTAAATGGCTGGGGCTGAGGTCTAAAGATCTAAGCCAAAGGGCTGGAGATAAAAGGCTAGGGAATAAAGGGCTAGTGCTTAGGGGTAAGTGCTAGGACCTAGGGATACAGGGCTATGGCCAAAGGGCTGGGGCTAAAGGGTTAGGGCTTAGAGCTAAATGGGTAGGCTTAAAGGGCAATGGTTCAGGTTAAAGGACTAGGGTGCAGAACTATGGCTGTGGCCTAAAGCGCTAGGGCTAAAGGTCTAAATGGCTAGGACTTAGTGCTAAAGGGCTTAAGACTAAACAGTTAATGTCTAAAGGACTTAGTGTACAGAACTATGGCTTATGCCCAAAGGGGTAGGCCTAATGTCTAAAGGCCTTGGGCAAAAGGGCTACAGGGCTAGGCTTAAAGGGATAAGGGCTAAAGGGCTAGGACTAGAATGCTAGTGCTAAAAGGGTCAGGTCTAAAGGCCTTAGTTCTAAATGGCTTAGGGCTAGGGCTAAACGGCTACTGGTAAAGGGCTTAGGGCTAAAGGGCTAGGGCTGAGATCTAAACTGCTAGGGCCAAAGGGCTAAGGCTAAATCTCTTAGTGCTAAAGGTCTTAAGGCTAAAGGTCTAGTGCCTAGAGCTAAAGGGCTAGCAGTAAAGTGCTCTAGGGCTAGGGCTAAAGCACCAGGGCTATGGCTAAAGGGCTAGGACTAAAGAACTAAAAGGTTAAAGGACTAGGGCTAGGGTATAGGTATAAAATTCTAGGGCTAAAGAACTTGGGACAAAAGAGATTAGGGCTAAAGGGCTTGGGCTAAAAACCTTGTTTCTGCAGTTCTTATGTCTAAATGGCTTAGGTCTAAAGGGCTAGCACTTAGGGCTAAAGGTTTAGGACTAAGGGGCTATGGAGTACAGGGCCTTCACCCTTTAAAAGCCTCAGAGGATTAGCTCCCTTAAAATTACCAGATTTTATGATTTTCCTTCCAAACCACTCTCCCTCTGGTGATCCCTGGGTCTCCATGACGCACTGATAAGATCCCATCCCCCCATGCTACACCTTCTCCAGGCTACACAATTCCAGCTCCCTCACCCTCTTGCCATGTGACACATGCCCCAAGCCCTTAGTCAATGCCCCTCTGGTGGTTGGGCTTGCTCCACTAGGCCCATGTCTCTTTCTTCAGGCAGGAAGGGCAGAGCTGGGCAAAACCTCCAGCACTGGCCTCACCAGGGCTGAGCACCGGGCAAGGAGACCCTGCCTCCATCTCCAGCTCACACTCAGCCTTCAGTCTCCCCTAAGCACCTCCTGCAGCTGCTTTTATCTCCCTCTTGAAGACAAGGGCTCTGGGATTGCCCTCAAAATGGCAGTTGTGGTCTTCATGGTGGCTCTTGTTTCCCTCCTGACTGCTTAGGACCTTATCACTTCAAGAAATGTGTGAATCACAGAATCATAGAAACATTATGGTAGTAAAAGACCTTTGAGATCATCAAGTCCAACTGTAAAAACTTCAACGTCATGCCTGCTGAACCATGTCCCTAAGGCGCGTCATCTACGTGTTTCTTGAATACTGCCAGGGATGGTGACTTCACCACTTCCCTGGACAGCCTGTTCCAGTGCTTGACTACTCTTTCCATTTGGAAATTTTGCCTAGTATCTAACCTGAACCTCCCTTGGCGCAGTTGTAGGCCATTTCCTCTTGTCTTATTGGGAGTTATGCTGCAGAAGAGATCGATCCTGTCTTTCTACAACCTCCTTTCAGGTAGTTGTAGAGAGTGATTAACGACTCCCCTGAGCCTCCTCCTCTGTACTAAACAACTCTAGCTCTCTCTGTCGCTGCTTAGAAGGCGTGTACTCCAGCCCCTTCACCAACTTTGTTGTCCTTTTTTGGACACACCTCAATGTCCTCCTTGTTGCCTCAATGTCCTTGTTGCCTCAATGTCCTTCTTGTAGCCATGGGCCCCAAACTGAACACAGTATCTGAGGTGCAGCTTCACCAGTGCCGAGTAGAGGGGGAAGATCACTTCCCTAGTCCTGCTGGCTATACTGCTCCTGATGCGAGCCAGGATGATGTTGGCCATCTTGGCCACCTGGGCACACTGCTGGCTCATGTTCAGATACCTGCCATCCAACACCTCCGGATCCCTTTCTGACACACAGCTCTGCAGCCACTCTGCCCCAAGCCTGTAGCACTACATGGGGTTCTTTTGACCAAAATGAAAGACCTGACACTTGGCGCTGTTGAACCTCATACAGTTGGCCTCAGCCTGTGCAGATCCCTCTGCAGAGCCTCAAGCACATCTACTCTTCCTCCCAGCTTGGTGTTATCTGCAAACTTGCTGAGGGTGTCCCAATTTCCTCATCCACATGGTTGATAAAGATATTAAAGAGGACGGGCCCTGACACTGGCCCCTGGGGAACACTGCTCGTGACCAGTCACCTGTTGCATTTAACTTCATTCACCACCATCTCTGGGCCAGGTCATCCAGCCAGTTTTTCACCCACCAAAGAGGGCACTGGTCCAAGCAAAGACCTGCCAGATTCTCCAAGAGAATGCAGTGGGAGATGGTGTCAAAGGCCTTACTGAAGTCTAAGTAGACCATGGCTACAGCCTGTGGTTGTACCCAGACAGACAGTTGGCCCTCCTCATGGTGGGATCCTCTGTCAGCTCAGCTGCCTGGGCCTGTAAGCTCCATGGAAATATCTGACCAAAATGGGCTCCTGTGCTCTAAATGCACATGTGTGGTTCCATTTGAGGCGGCCAAGGATGCCCTTCTTGCCCCTGTGACCACCGGCTGATGCTTGCGAAGGATGTGCAACTCTCAGGCTTGTTTCGATAGAACTTTTAGACCCTTGCATGTGCCTTGTACCACCCTTGGCACCTCAGGCATCACAACATGTTATTGTCCAAGGAACCGACTCCTATCCCCTATCTCTAGCGATTAGAAAATAGGGCTTAAACAAGGGGCATGCATGCAGATAGCTGTTTTGCGCCAACCAACACTCAGGCAAAAGGAATCCCATGCCCTGTGGGTCTGTGGTGTGCACAGGAGGGAGATGAATGCTCCTCCACTCTGAGAGCTCTTGGAGTGTCATGGCTCCCCTCTGCACCCAATGGTGGTCAGCTCCAAGAAGAGCTCTGCTCTGCAGGCCTTGATTTGTCTTTAGATGGCAGTGTGTGCGGACAGAAAATGAGCAGGGCAGAGCCTGTGGGCTGACCAAAGGGCAGAACCTGGGTCAGGAAGAGTGAGACAAGAAGCTCAAGCTACTCCTTTCTGCCTTGAGGCAGGAGGTGACACACCTGGGGGGTCTCCTGAGGGTGTCACGGGAGAGGGGACACTGGGAGCTGCAGAGCTTGGCACCTACCATCTGTGCTGGGTCTGGGAGACCTGGCAGGTAATGCCAGTGGCTGCAGCCCCTGAAAGAACTCCCAGCCCCACTAGCAGTACTGAGTCCCCCTCCACAACCGAAAGGAGCTTCTGGAGCGTCATGACTCCCATCTGCACCACATTGCTGCCCCGGCCCAGCTCTGCTGCCCTGCACACAGTTCCTGTGCAAGCACCGCCTGGCACTGCCTGGCACCCTCAGCAGGGTTCCCATGAAAGCCCTCAGTGCCCCTTCCCATAGCACTGCCTGTCCAGCCGCCTCCCACCAGGCCCCAGGCCCTGCGCACCTGCTCCTGTCCCCCTGGGCTTAGCAGAAGGCCGTGCTGAGGGCTCTGCTGGGCTCCGGGCCCACAGAGAGCCCAGGCAGGGCGACTGTTCCCCCCACACAGGTGCTGCACCCAGTAGGCACACAGAGCTAGGCACATCCAAACAGGAGCCCTCCCGGGACCATGGGGAATGGACAGTGCTGGGAATGGGTGCTGCAAGGGGCTGGGTCTGGGTCTGCTTTGGAGTTTCTTGGCCAGTTTCCACAGGTCCAGCAGAAAGCCTCAGATCTCATGTGTTTGCTCTCTGCCAGATCTGTGAAGGATCCGGGACAGGACTCATCCTTCTAGGGCTCACAGCTGGATTCCCAGTCCTACAGCTGGGCATGGATTGGTGCTTGGGAAGTGCTTGCTTGGGGTGACCTTTGGGGTAAAGAGCAGCATGTGGGGTCGGGGATATAGATTGTCTCAAGGATGTGTGCTGGGGACAGGGCCTGAGGGAGAGCAGCCGACAGAGCTGCCTCGTCCTGCTTCCTTCAGTGCAGGCCCCCAAAAGGGATTCCAGCTTTCCTTTTGGTGTCACCCATCAGAAAGGATGATGGCACTATGAGCTTGTAAGGTGGGGAGCATTAAACCTTCCTCAACCACTTCCCAGGCCTGAGGAAGGGCCAGGACAGCAAGGACGTCTGACTCTGTCCTCACTTTACTGTACCCATACTTCGAACTTTCTCTTGGATTAAATGTCATATTTTTTTTTTCTTTTTTCTTTTTCTTTTCTCTCCAAGACTCTTTCAAGCCAGTCTGACTTTCTTCTGAGGTCTCCAAATCACTCCTCAGATCTTGCCAGCCATTCCCATAACACCTCCACCCCATGTTCTCTCATTTTGGAGGAATGTCCCTACATGATGCTCCACTCTCTGTCCATGCCAGGCAAACACTGTCCCAGGAGGCATGCATTCTTGAAAGCATCTTTGGAGGAAAAGCCCAAGCTTCAGGCGCCACATGGGGGAACATCCACTTTATTACAGAGATACTGTGAGGCAGTGAACTCTGCCCACACTGTGACCCAGCCTTAGACACCATTTGATGTGGGTATCAGATCAGGCAGAGCAGTTTCATTCAAGCTGGAATGAAACCAAGCATCTGTGTAGTAACATTATAACAATGACTACAACTGTTACTAGTCCTAATAAAAACAAAGTGAAGAAACAACACTCAGTGTTGACATGAGATGCAGCCGGAGTCACTTATGGAGAGCAAAAGCAATTTTACCATTGGTGAAAAATGTCTATGAAATCACTTTCCTCAGAGCATCCTTGAGCTCCTTATTCCTCATGCTGTAGATGATGGGATTCACTGCTGGAGCCACCATCGCATACAGACCAGCCAGCACCAGATCCAGAGCTGGGAAGGAGATGGAGGGAGGCTTCAGGTGGGCAAAAAATGCAGTGCAGACAAAAAGGGAGACCACAGCAATGTGAGGGAGGCACATGGAAAAGACTTTGTGCTGGCCCTGCTCAGAGGGGATCCTCAGCACAGCTCTAAAGACCTGTATATAGGACAGCACAATGAAAATGAAACACACAAACATTAAACAGGCAGTAACCACAATAATCCAAACTTCCCTCAGGTAGGAATCCGAGCAGGAGTGCTTGAGAATCTGGGGGATTTCACAGAAGAACGGGTCCAGGACTTTGCCATAGCAGAGTGGTATGGAAAATGTGTTCACAGTGTGTGAGAGAGCATAGAGCAGACCAGTGGCCCAGCCAGCTGCTGCCATTTTGACACAAACTCTGCTGCCCAGGAGGGTCCCATAGTGCAGGGGTCTGCAGATGGCAATGTAGTGATCATAGGCCATGACTGTGAGGAGAGAAAACTCTGCTGATACAAACAAAAAGAGGAAAAAGACCTGGGCAGCACATCCCAAGTAGGAGATGGTCCTGGTGTTCCAGAGGGCATTTGCCATGGATTTGGGGACAGTGGTGGAGATGAAACCTTCTTGGCCACGAGGGCACATTGCTGCCTCATGGCTAATTTGTTGTCAACCAGGACTCCCAAATGCCTCTCCACGGAGCTGCTTTCCAGCAGGTCAACCCCTAATCTGTACAGGTGCCTGGGGTTATTCCTCCCCAGGTGCAGGACCCTGCACTTGCTCTTGTTGAACCTCATGAGCTTCCTCTCTGCCCAGCTCTCCAACATGTCTAGGTCCCTCCGAAGGGCAACACAGCCCTCTGGAGTGTTGACCACTCCACCCAGTTTGGTATCATCTGCAAACTTGCTGGAGGTGCCCTCTGTCCCCTCATCAAAGTCATTGATGAACAAGCTGAACATCATTGGAACCAGTACACACACCAGTGCACACCACTACACATGGGCACACACCACTGGAAAGCAGTACACACCACCACACACAAGCACAAACCAGTGCTGCAGCACACACTAATGCATAACCGTGCACACAAGCACACACCAGTAGATCCCAGGACACAAGCACATACCAGTGCAGACCGGGAGAGATCCTTGTACACGCCTATGCATGCCAGCAAACACGAGTGGACACCAGCCCACACCAGCATACAGCAGCGCACAGCACACACCGTGTACACCAGCACGCTGCAGTACACGCCAGTGCACACTGGTACATTCCAAGACACACTAGCACACACCAGTGAACACCATTGCACACCAGCTCAAACCAGTACACACCACTACACACTAGAACGTACCAGTGCACAAGAGTACATACCAGCACGCACACCAGTATACACCAGTGCACATCAGTGCACCCCAGCACACACCAGTGAGCACCAGGACACACCAGTATACACAGCACACACCAGTACGGACAGGCACACCAGTACAGACCATAACACACCAGTGCTCACCAGTGCACGCTAGCAGTCCAGTGCACACCCATGCACAAAAGTAAAGACCAGTGCACACCAAAACACACCAGAACACACCAGCACCAGTAAAGACCATTAGACACCAGTGCTCAACAGTGCACACCAGAATATACCAGTACACAACAGTGCACACCAGTACATGTCATTACACATCAGTTCATACCACTAAGCACCAGTAGAATCCAGCACATGCTAGTACACACCAGCGCACGCTGGTACAAAGCAGTACACATCACTGAACAACACAGCACACTACGAGAATTACACAGCAGTGCGGAGCAGGGAACACCAGCTCACACCAGCTGTACATAGCAGTACACATCAGCAAACTCCAGTACACGAAACTGCACACCAGTACACACCAGTGCATACCAGTGCAAACCAGCACAAACCAGTACACATCTGTATACAGCAGCACACATGTGTGTACACCAGCACACACCAGTGCTCCTTGTGTACTGCATGTGCAGCATGTCCCTCCGGTGGCTCACTGTCCTGCTCAGCACTGTCCCCAGTACAGGCCAGCACAAGCATTACATACCAGCACAAACTAGCACACACCAGTACATGCTTGTACACACCAGCACACACCAGGACACTCCAGTGCACACCATCACACAGTAGTACACACCAGCACACACCAGTGTGTGTGCTGCTATGTACATCCATGCTCACCAACGCACACGATTGCACATCAGCACACACCATTACACGCCATTACACATCAGTACAGACCAGTACACACCAGTGCACACCTGTACAGACCACCACACAGCAGTACACACCTGTGTTCACCAGGACATAACTGTACACACCACATCACACCAGCACATACCAGTAGAGACTAGTACAAACCAGCATACAGCAGAACACACCAATTCTTGCCAATACACACCAGCACATACCAGTGCACACAGGGACAAACCAGTGCGCACCAGCAGACACCAGTGCACACTGGTGCACACAAACACAGACTAGTACATACCAGCGCATGCCAGCTCACACCAGTATACACACACTGAACGCCCTGATATGCTGATGTGTGCTGGTGTGCACTGGTCTGTCACGGTGTGTACTGGCATGTGCTGGTGTGTACACATGTGTTGTGGTCTGTACTGGGAGGTATTGGTCTGTATTGGTGTGTGCTGGTGTTCACTGGTCTGTACTGGTGTCTGTTCGAGTTCACTGGTTTGTGGTGGTATCTACTGGTGTGTGCTGGTGTGCACTGGTTTTTACCTGTATGTACTGCTGTGCACTGGTGTGAGCTAGCATGTACTGCTTTGTACAGTGGCTGCTAGTGCACACTGCTTAGTTTTAGTTTAGAAATTTAGGGTTATATTAATTATTAGGGTAAGGGGATAGGGTTAGGTTTAGGTAAGGTTAGTGCTAGGGTAATGGTAGAGTTATGCTTAAGGTTACAGTTAGGGTTTAGGGTTAGGTTTTAGGGTAACGGTTAAGGTGGGGTTAGACTAGGTTTTAGATTTAGGTTTAGGGGTTGGAGTTAGGGTGAGGTTTAGGTAGAGATTGGGTTGAGACAAGTTTTAGTTTAGTTTCTTTTACTTTCCATCCTCCTTGCTTCCATCCTCCTTGCAGAAACGCAATGAGGAAATCCGCTTTTATTAGAGCAAAGCCAAGAATGATACAGATGGGAAGACAGATGGGCAGGTTATTTCTGAGGAACTAGTACCAACTGAACCAGTTTCCTCAGTGCGTCCTTGATCTCCTTGTTCCTCATGCTGTTGGAGGTACCACTGCATACAGAAGAGCCACGACTAGATTCAGAGCTGGGGAGGAGATGGAGGGAGGCTTCAGGTGGGCAAAAAATGCAGTGCAGACAAAAAAGGGAGACCACAGCAATGTGAGGAAGGCACATGGAAAAGACTTTGTGCTGGCCCTGCTCAGAGGGGATCCTCAGCACAACTGTGAAGATCTGCATGTAGAATGAAAATGAAAACTAATGAATGAAGCAAGCACTAACTACAAGAAGGCCAGCTTCCCTGAGGTAGGAGTCTGAGCAGGAGAGCTTGAGGATCTGAGGGATCTCACAGAAGAACTGCTGCACCTCATTGCCTTGGCAAAGTGGATTGAAAATGTGTTCATAGTATGCAGGAGAGCATTGAGAAAGCCACTGGCCCAGGCACTTGCTGCCATTTTGACACAATGTCTGCTGCTCATGAGGGTCCCATAGTGCAGGGGTCTGCAGATGGCAACATAGTGGTCATAGGCCATAACTGTGAGGAGACAAAACTCTCCTACCATGAAGACAGACAGGAAGACCTGTGCAGCACATCTAGAGTAAGAAGTGATCCTGGTGTGGATCAGAGAATTAGCCATGGCTTTGGGGACAGTGGTGGAGATGAAATCGAGGTCAAGGAAGGAAAGGTTGAGGAGGAAGAAGTACATGGGGGTGTGGAGATGGCCAAAGTCTATGGCTGTGATGATGAGGCCATTGGCCAGGAGGGGAGCCAGGTAGATGCTCAGGAAGAGTGAGAAGTGCGAGAGCTGCAGCTCCCGCCTGTCTGCGAATGCCAGGAGGAGGAAGGCAGTAAGAGAGTTACTGGTGGACATTTTGCTCCCTCATGTCATTGGGTACTGTCCAAAGAAAAGAAGAAATTGAGAAGCTAACTTTTCAAGAAAAAAAAAAAAAAAACTCCCTAGTTGCTCATTTTTCATACACCCTCCCCCCACACACTCTCACACTGCTTCTGTCTTTACTGAGTGGACCTTTCTTTTCAGTACTTTGCTTGAGTTCTGCTTTGCACTGACTGTGTGTGCTGTGAGGATAAGGGACTTCAGCCACTGGACCGCAGGGAGTCTGTCCGGATGTACAGCAGTGGGAAGCAGGGAACAGAGGTGACAAGCTTGATCATTTACCTTTTTGGTCAGGTGAAATCCGCTCAAGATGTCAACAGGCCATTCAGCATCTTCCCTCCCAAATATAAAGATGGTGGTTTGAGGAATAGAGTTTTATGGAATTATTCAATATTTTTTATTTGATTGGAGCTGTGCTTGTCGCCCCTGGAGAGTGTTCCTCAAATTAGGCCTCCTTGGTATTTCTACTCTGAGTCTGGAGAGGAAACCATCCACTGTTGCTATGTGCAGATTAGGGACATCTCATTTGTCTCTTAGTCTATTTCCCAGCTGTTCAATGCTGGAGGATGATCACACTCCTATGCTGCCCTAACAGGAGAGCACACCCTGCAGAGGGCAGAGGAGTCCTGTTTCACAACGCAGATTTTCAGTTTCTCATCCTTTCTCCATATACTTAAGGGAGGTCTCCACACTCTTCTTCTAGCCCACAACTCACAGGGCTCTTTTCAGCTGCCCATAGACAGATTCTTCCCACCACCTCCATACCCTCAGCATCTCTGCAGCTTCCTCACGGGCCTCTCATAAAGCAGAGCCTTTCTAGAGGGCAGGGGGCAGCCTGGAAGGACAGCACAGGGAAATAGCCAAAGGACCATTAGCAGTGAGGATGGGCTCTCCTTAAGGGAGATACAGCTCATTTCCCAGCCCTTTGTACTGCATTTCATAGAGAGGCACAGGACAGAAGGGGAATGGAAAACCTCCTTCCCTGCACACCCCTCTGTTCCACAGCTTGCAGCATCAGCATCTGAACTGCAGCTGAAAACACCCAACCCTGGAGGAGGGGAAACAAGGAGCAAGACCATGACACTGCTACCAAGGCAGGCAAGGAGAGGCACAGAGAGGCATCCTGGAAAGCCTTCACCTTACGCAGCTGGGCATGCGGCTTCGCAGAGGGTGATATTACAGAGCAGTGACTCTCAGCCCTGCGCTGCAGGAAATGGGCCCATGGCAGGAGAGATGCCCCTGGATATTGATGGCGGTCTGGCTGAGTCCACTCTGTCTACTCTGAGTCTACTCTGAGTCCAGGGAGGAAAGCATCCACTGTCACTATTTGCAGAATGGGGACATCTCATTTGTCTATTAATCC
>JASSRY010000623.1:32990-45516 GCA_032466555.1 Tinamus major | reverse complement strand
CCCCGCCCACCACCCCCTGTCCCCACCCCCAGCCCCCCACGCCCCATGAGACCTCCCAGCCCCCACAGTCCGCCCCAAAATGGCGCCCCCCAGCGCCCCTCACAGCCGCCTCAGGCCCGGGCTCCCTCCATCGCGGCCTGCCCCGGCCCCGCCGCCACCGCGTTGTCCCCGACGCCGGGAGCGCGGCCGACCTGGTCGAGCTGACTCTTGAGCACCTCCAGCTGCGGCAGCGACAGCTCCGCCACATTCACCTGCTGCGCCATCTTGGGCCGCTCTAGCCGCAGCACGCGCCTCTCGCTGGTGCCTCGCGCGGCGCTCTGGCCACAACCCGCTGCTCTCGCTGGTGCCGCGCGCGCCGCTCTAGCCGCCGCCGCCCCGCCTCTCGATGGTGCCCCCGAGCGCTGCCCCTGGCGGGCGGGGGAGGCGCAGCCGCGGGCGGGGCCCCCGGGGGGGGGGTCGCTGCCCGCCCCCAGCCACGTGCCTCAATCACAGCAAATATATAATACATACAATAAAATATATAAATATGTTTATATACATATAAATATGAATATATGTATGATATGGTATATAATATATAATATATAATACATAATATATATTACGTATTTTGTACATATAGTATATCAAATATCTTAGAATCTTTAAGGTTGGAAGGAACCTTTTGAGGTCATCTAGTCCAACCGCCCTGCTCTATTTATATTTTATATATATTTATATACATTATATATTTATAGATATCAAAATGTATAAATTTATATATTCATATAAATATATAGATTTATACTTGTAAACATATAAATATATGCATTTATATAAATATAAACATACCAATTATATTTATATAAATACCTGTTCATATCAGCTCCATATGTGTATTGTAAATAACAACCTGCCCCAGAGCGAGGGGCCCCCACAGCTTCCGCCAGCCGGGCAGGCTGCTTTGCAGCTCCTCCAGCTGGGACTTGTTTTGCTCCTGGAGTCCCGTAAAGACGTGGGAAACATTAAGGTTTATTGTCACCGCGGGGGCTGCGACTGTCCCCAAGGTCACCAAGGCTTCTAAAAGCCTGAAGAGGCTGATTAAAGTGGACAGGAACCGCGCGCGTCCCTTATCGCTGCGGCTGCAGCCTTGAGCTGGACGGTGGTGACAGCCGGGACGGGGCCCCCCTGGGAACAGGCGCGGGGGGGAGTTTCACACACTGCAGCCGCTGCCACCTCCCTGCTTGTCCCCAGCCCCGCACCAGAGCGGGTGACAGGGGAACGGGGCACACGGCGCTCGTCCCTACCCCATCTCGTGCCAGGGAAGGTGGCCCAGGCTGGTGTCCCATCCCCAGCCGCCCAGCACCGTCCCAACAAGCACACAAGGACCCAGGCTAAAAGTCCCAACTTTATTGTTTGCGCAGAGACAGCGCCTGTGTCATAAAACCACGAGTGAAAGTCCTGAACGGAGCGACCCGGGGGCGAAGCAGAAACGGCCCCAGGCCCTGCAGCCCCCGGGGGAGCCCTCAGGGAGCGGGGCCGGAGCAGGGCCGGGCGCCGGGGGCCGCGTCGAGCCCCGGCTGCAGCCCCACGGGCAGCCCGTAGACCACGGGGGCGGCCCCGATGAGCGACTTGAGCTTGGGCGCGAGGCGGGCGCGGGCGACGTAGCGCAGCAGCGGGGCGCCCGAGCCGGCGCGGAGCCAGCCCTGCAGCAGAGCCTCCGCGTAGCGGTCGATGTCGCGGTCCGTCACATCCCACAGGTTGCCCAGGACCAGGGGGCTGCAAGGAATGACACCGCAGGTGCGTTAGAGAAAACCTTTTCCCCTTTTGTTTTTTTCTTGGTGTTTTCCCCGACCGTCCCCGGCTCGCGGCACTCACCAGCCAGCCATGAGGTACTTGAGGACGATGCCGGAGCCCTCGAGGGCGCCGCGCACGGCGAGCGCGGCGCTGCTGCAGCCGAAGAGCAGGGCCACGGCGCTGCACTCCAGCCTGGCGAGCGCCTGCCCGTCCAGGAAGCGGGCGCCCGCGCCGTGCCCGGCGTAGCTGCGCGGAGAGAGGAGGCGGCTGAGCGCGCCGGAGAGCGCCAAGAGCGCCCGAGGGCCCCGAGCGCCGCTTACATGTAGAGATCGTGCTCCGAGAGCGCTGCCTGCATCTGCTCCTGCCTCGGGATGGCTCCGGTGACGCCGTTCCAGCCGGGCTCGCTGCGGGAGAAGGCAGGCGAGGGTGGCGCGGAGCCCGGAGGCGGCCCCGGCTGCAGGGAAAGGGGCTGCCCTCACCTCTCAAACCAGCCCCGGAATCGCTCCTCCGTGCCCGGGAGGTTGTTGTGCGGGTTGAGGATGTAGAAGGCGCTCGTGGGGTTCACGCCGCGGCTCAGCACCGAGCCGGCCCGTTCCTGGAGCGAGGACAGGGGACGGGTCGAGCGGGGACACGGGACGGGTCAGCGCCAGCCCCAAGAGGAGCCCGCGCGCTCCCGGCCCGCACGGTCCCGGCGTTCCCACCTCCCGCGCCAGGGAATAGCTGAGCAGGAAGCGCAGGGAAGGGAGCCGGGTCACGGTCACGTCCCTCAGGAACGCCATGCTCTCCCAGGGCAGCCGCTGCAGGTGCTGGGAGCAAGAGGGAGACGTGAGCAAGGGGCAGGCCCGAGGCGGGCAGGAGGGCAGCAGGAGCCGCAGGGATTCACCTTATCCAGGACCAGGACGAGGGAGCCCTGCCCGGCCCGGGCTTCCCGCTTCTCCAGAGCTTCCTGCAATAGGATCTGGGCCGCGTGGGGCTGATCCGGGCAGAACCCAGAGGCCAAGGCCTGCAGGTCTTGAGAGGAGAGGAGGGCAGAGGCCTTGAGCACGACCTGCAAGGAGAGAGAAGGGGCGTCCAGCGCCGCTCCGGAGCGCAGCCCGGTTCTGATCCGGCGCCGAGGCCGAGCGGGACGTCCCCGCGCGCACCTCGAGCAGCGCCGCGTCCACGGGCGCCGCGCCGCGCTGCCGGAGCCGGGCGCGCAGCCCCGCCGCCTCCTCGGCCAGGCCGGGCTCGGGGCCGCCGGGGAGCAGGGCCCCCTTCCAGCAGCCCAGCACCTGCGTCTCCAGGGTCTCGACGAGGCTCTGCAGGAGAACGGAGTCACTGGGGACGCGGGGACGGCCGTGCCGGGTGCCAGCAGGCACGTCAGGGCACGAGCAGCGGCTCCCCAACCTTCATGCGCTGGTCCAGCTTCAAGCGGCGCTGCCACCACTCCACGTGGTCCGTGCAGTTGATGGATTCCTTCTGCTCCCTCTGGATGGCATCGAATTCCCTCAGCACGGAGCTCAGCGGGGCCTGGAAGAGGGAGAGCGGTGACCCCGAAGCCGCCCCACGCGGGGGCTCATTCCCGGCGCTGCCCTCACCTTGGAGCAGCCCGTGGGGATGCGGATGGAGACGGGAGCGCTGCCCTTCTCCAGCCGCGTCAGCAGCAGCGTGTCCCCCGCCGAGGCTGGCTGGAGGCTCACGAGGGTCAGGAGGCACACGGTCACCCCTGGCAATGACACCCCGGGATTAACAGCAGCCAAGGGACAAACCCGAGGCCACGCAACGCTCCAGAGCCCGAGGATCAGCCCTCACCGCTGGGAATCTGCTCCAGCTGCTCCCGGAAGCTGTCCCGCTCCCGAGGCCCCAGCTCCGAGGAGCTGAACGCGAAGAGGTCCTGGAGCCGAGCGAGGTGGCGGCTGCACGGAGCGGAGCCCTCCTCCCGCAGCGAGAGCCCGCGCAGCTGCTCCGTGACGCCGAGCAACGACTTCTTGGCTTTGCTGCGGAGGGAAGGGAAAAAAACCACCCCCAGCTGCGCTTTGCTGGGCCCCAGGGCTTTGGCGGAGACCCCTCCAGCTCCGCGGCGCTCCGAGGCTCCGGGAAGGGGACACGGAGAGGATTTGGCTCCGCTAGAGCGGCCGGGGACGCGCCGGCCCTTACTGGAGGTTCCTGTGGAGGGTGCTGAGCAGCTGGTGGCGCAGGGTGACCGAGACGGCCTCGCACAGCAGGTACGCGGTGCCCGCGGGGTCCCGCTCGCCCCGCGCCAGCGCCAGCAGCTGGCACAGCCGGCTGTAGAGAGCGCCGGGAGGGCAGTGGCTCACGCAGTTGAAAGCGGCTTCCAGGAGCTCGCAGGCTGCAGCCAGGGAAGCCGCATCTGCAAAAAGACAAAAATAGAAGAAAAACCACCCCAAGCAGGGGTCAGTCCCTGCCAGGGGCACCCGAGTCGCTGCCGGAGCTGGGAGCGGCGGGAAGCTCCGGGGGGATGTGCAGAAGGGCTAAGAGGAGTTTTCCTGGGCTCACCGCTGGCCGTGGGCCGGGCGGGGAGCGCCCCGGGGTGCGGGGGCTCCTGGCCATGCGGGGACACCGTGGGGACGTCCACCCTGGTGGCTTCTTGCCGCAGGACCTCGCGCTCCCCGTCTGCGCCCTCCAGCCATCCCCTGCCTGCAGGGAGACAGGGAAGGGCCTGGAGCTCGGGACAGAGAGGGCCCTGGACACTCCAGACGATGCTGGGGGAGCTGGAAGGCTCCCTGCCTTCCTCCCACGGGCACCCCGCTCACCTGGCGCTCCCTCCTCTTCCTCAGGGGCCCGCAAAACCTCCAGGCTGATGTCAAGCTTCTCCTCTTCCTCGATGGTCCTCATGAGCTCCCGCTTCTCCTCCCCTCTCCGCCTGGGAGCCCTGCGAGTCGCCCGCTCTCTTTTCTCCTCTGCGCCGCCAGCTCTGCAGCAGCTTGTCCGCGTCGTCCGGGATCCCGTCGCGACGGCCGCTGGGGATTTGGGGGCCGGGACTCTCCGGGAACGGCCCGCGGGCTCCGAAGTCTTGCAGCTGGAAGCTGGGGCTTTGCCAGCGGCTGCGGTCGCCCTTGGTTTGGGATCCTCCATGTCGCTGTCGTCGCTGAACGTCACCTAGAGCACAGGGATGCGGAGGTGACCCCCTGCCCGCAGAAGGGACGCAGCCCTGGGCAGCTACTGGGATTTCCAAGCTTTTTCTTTCCCAAGGGAGCAGGGAGGTGGTGCGGAGCCACCCTCCAGCCCTGTCCCTCCCCGCTCACCTTCAGGCGGGACTTGGCTCTGCCCTTGGCTCGGGGGGCTTTCGGGAGCTGGCACTTGGCGGGCGAAGGGGAGGAATCGACGAACACCCTGAAGGGAGCCCTGGGGGCCGCGGCCTTGCCGGGGGGACAGGGCTTCTGGTGTGGGGTGTGGGGCAGCGGCCCCGGGCGGATAACGATGGGGGGCACCTCCGCGTCCAGGTCGCCCACGGCAAAGACATCGTCCGAGTCCGCTGCAGCCAGGGCCTTCGCCCTCTGGCTCTTCTTCACCCTGGCCTTGGGCCCGGGGGCTGTCACTGACCCCTTCCTGCTGCTGCTCCTCTGGGGCAGAGCCTTGGCCGGCTCGAGTGCCCTGAGGGCGGATGATCCTTTGGGCTCCACAGGAGTCAGCGGCGGCTGCCAGGACCAGGCGCTGGAGAAGACGTCGGTCACAGAGTCCTTGTGACGTGGGACCAGGGTGCAGATGATGGCGGTGGCTTTGGCGAGCAGCAGGGTGGCCCTGGACATCTCCAAGGCGGGCAAGTGCGGCCGCCGGGATTCCAGGAAGGTCAGGCCGGCTTCCACGTGCTCCCGCAGCTTCTCCTGGGCCTGGCAGCTCGCCAGGCTTTGGGAGGCCAGCGTGGCGTAGCCGGCGGCCACCAGCTCATCCAGGAGCTCCAGGGCAGGCAGGGCCTGGCCGTGCAGCGGCGCGAGGCCGCCAGCCCACAGCTTGTCCCGCAGCACGGTGACGAAGCGGGCGGCCACGGCAGCGCAGCGCTGCAGCGTGGCCTCGAGCAGCGCCAGCCCCTCGGCCTCGCCGTCCCCCGCCAGCTCGAGCCGGGCGCAGGAGAGCAGCCAGCGCAGGCAGAGCGCCGAGAGGGTCAGGTCGGAGCACAGGGAGCAGGAGCACGCGGAGCGGTGGCCCAGGAAGCCCAGGCGCCTCTTCTGCTTGGGCTTCAGCTCCGGGGACGTGGCGAGAGCCGCGGTCTTTCCCGGCGCGCTCACCGTGGCCACGAACTCCAGCGCGGGGCCCTTCAGAAAGGCGTCCTCTTCCCCGGGAGGCTCCGAGCCCGGACGCCGACAGCCGCCGCCTCCCGGCTCGCCCTTGCGGGGCAGGATCTTCCTTTGGCCGCGCCGCTTCTCGCTGCCCTCGAACTCTGCGGGCCAAGGGGAGAGGAGGGTGATAGCCCCACATCCTGCCCCCACATCCTGATCCGCCACAGCAGCTCCCGCCGTGCTGCCCTTCCCAGGAACGCCGCCCGCCTGCTCGGAGAAGGGATGAGGGGGAGCTGAGCTGGGATATTCCAGCGCTCCCCATCTCTCTACTCCAAGCTTTTGGAGCCCAGCTGCACCTCTAAGACCTGGGGAATCGTGTTTCAGCCCCATTCTCCTGAGTTTCATGCGCAGCACCAGGCCTGCTTCCATGCCTGGACAAGGGGAGGCAGGAGCGGGGACTCACCGGTGCTGGATTCCAGGAGGAATTGGGCCTGCTGCAGGTCGCAGCGGCTCAGCTCCGGCTCGCTGCGCTGCAGCTCCAGCTGCGCCTTCAGCACCAGGAAGGCCACACACCTGGGGGGGACAGGGCACTCAGAGCCTCCCCAGGGCCACATCCCCACGCGGACAACAAGGAACAACCCGTGTCTAAGCTAAACACACAGAAAACACGTCCTGGGACAGCCTAAAGCAGCTCTTTGCACCCCAAAAAGCAGCCGACCCTTCCACAGGTGCCCTGGGTTTGGGGACACGCCGCTATGGTCACTCACCACCGAGCCGCGTGCAGCTTCATGGCCAGCTTGATGGCCTCCAAGCAGAAGGCTTTGGCTTCGCTCACCATCTCCACCCGGCTGAGCGCAGCCACGAGCTGCTCCGAGCAGGCCAGCAGATCGGCCAGCACTTGCCACTTCTGCAGCAGGTTGTCCCCTGCAGAGTGGGGGGGACACGCAGGTGACCAGGCCTTCCAAAGCAGTAGCTGCTTTTCGGTCCACGAAAGCAAATAAAACTCACCATAATCCACAAACTGGACGTCTGACACGGTCTTTTGGGAGCCCAGCACGTTGCTGCCCATCACCAGGAGGACGATGCTCCGGAACAACTTGTGGGCTTCGGTGAGAGCCGTCTCGGGCGTCCTCCAGCCTGCGCGAGGGCAGCCGGGGACGTCAGCGCTCTGCCCGGCACCGGACCGAGCAGAGGGACCTCAGAGCCAGACAGGCTCCAGCCCCCCTCCCCCTGCCCCAAAAAGGGGCTTGTTTTGAGGCCGTTTGGAGAAAACGAGAGTGTGAAGCTCTCACAGAGCTTTGCTCCCAACCCCTGCGGCTTTTCCATTGCCCTGGAGCTCACTGCAGGGCTTGGAAACACCCACCCGGTCCCCAGCGACGCACCCAGAGCGGAGAGCTGCTCCCGGAGCTCCGGCAGGAGACGGGCAGGAGGGAGGCTCAGGTAGGCGGCCGTCAGCTGCAGCACGTGGGCTCGCAGCAGGTACCAGACCTTGGAGGCCTTCTGCAGAGCCGGGTTCTGGAGCACGGCCAGCAGCAGGGCAAGGCCTTCTCCAACCTGGATGCAGCAGCAGAAATCAAGGGGAGGAGGAAAAACGTCACCATTCAGGGTCCAGGACGTTTCCACATCTCTCAGTGGCAAACAGTTGCCAGCAAGAGGTCCTGAGGCCTGCCAGGGAGCTGCCCAGCTCTGCTCCTGCTCCCCAGCTCCCCCATCCCAGGTGGAAAAGGGGTTCAGGGCAGCCCCAAGCAGCGAGGCCGCCCCAGGGGAGAAGCCCTGGTACCTGGTGGCTGGTGCAGCAGAGCTGGCTGCGGAGCAGGAGACACGTTTGCTTCAACAGCAGGTAGGAATCGCTGCTGGTGTCAGCCTCCCGCAGGCAGGACTCCGTCTCCTCCAGGAAAAGCTGGAAGGAATCGCGACAGGGTGAGGACTGCGGCCTCGGCCGAGGTCGCCCGGCTCGGTCCGGCCGTCCCACACTTGCCTTGGCGTAGCTGGGACACTCCAGCTGGAAGAGCAGCTTGGTGACTTGGCACAAGGCGCCGGCCGTGCCCAGGTTGTCTCCAAGGGCACTGCACAGGGATCTGAGCAGGAGGCAGCTCTCCAGGGCCTGCAGGGGCTGAGGGCAGGACACGGTCACGCTGGGAGACCATCCCAGAGGGAAGCTCAGCGCCTGCAGGGGCTGCTCCCGTCCGCGGTACCTTGGACATCAGTTTGTAGAGAGCTGCCACGACGCGCAGGGAGGCCACGGTCTGCTCCGGGCTGCGCACGCCGGGAACGCCCTTCTTCTCCAGGAGCTGCTTCCACAGGGCAAAGGCATCGTCCAGGCTCCGGGACTGAGCTAAGGACACGTCGCAGCTTTGAGCGGCTTCTCCAGGTGGAGCAAAGCAGCCGGGGAGGGGAGGCACCTCCAGCAAAAAAGCCTCTGCCTCTCAGGAACGCGTTTCCCTGCTCTCATGGAGCAGGGCTGCAGAGGAGCATCTCCCAAACGTGTCCTTCCCTCCCAACATCAACCCCAGGGCTGCTCCTTCCTCGGGCACAGGAGCCTCGCTGGCCAAAGGGGCCTTTTCCACGACACAAGGGGCTTCAAACCCACCGCCTTCTCACCGGACTCCGCGGCCAGGTTGAAGACGATGCCGTCGTACAAGAACTTGTCCTCCTGCAGCTTGTCTTCGTAGTTGAGGTCGTTGGGCTCAAAGTCGTCCAGGTTCTTCTGCACCTGAGCTCTGGCTCTCTGCTCCCTCTCCACGCTCTGCAGCCAGTTGGGAGGCAGCAGCAGCAAACATTAGGAGACACAGGCAGTGCTACCAGCCCTTGGGGCCCTGCTGCGGCTCTGGGAAGGCTCTTGGTGGCCTTGGCAAAGGGAGGAGGACGAGCAGGGAAGAGCTGATGAGGGCACTTCCCACGCCAGGAGGCACCAGGCTCTCCCACAGTAGCTGGGCACAATTGGGAGCTCTGGAACCACGAGGGATCCAGGCGAGCAGGGAGCTCTTCTCCATCCTAACTCTTGAGTTTGGAGCTCAGTGCATTAGGCAGGTGCACGGAGAAGCTCCGGGGGCCTGGGACCACCGCAGCTTTTCCAGGTCTGCAAAAGCAGCCTCCATCAGCCCCACCTACCTCCTTCAGCTTGGCCTCCAGGGTGCAGATGTAGAGCCAGAGCAAGGCCTGCGCCTGCTCATCGAGGAGCTCATCCCGGTTCTGCGCAGTCCTGGGTACCGACTCCAGCAGCCGCAAGGCCTCTTGGATCGAGTCCAGGGCAGAGCTGCCAGAGAGAGCGATCAGAAACATCCTTCCGCACCCAAAACTGACCCCAAAAACTTTCAAGTCCCCTAAGGAGCCTCTCAAAGGCCCTTTCAGGGCTCCCAGGGCCACAGGACAGAGCCGGCACGAGCAGGGCCACCCACCAGTCAGTGTGGGCCGCGTAGTCGTGATAACACAAGATCTGGGCCAGCTCCACCAAGGCGGTGGCCCGCTCGTGCACGCGGCCGCTGTCCTCGGAGCAGAGCTCGAGCAGGTCGCAGACGACGCTGTAGCGCTCCCGGCCCGTGCTGGCCCGCACGCCCTTGTAGGCCTTGAGCTCTTCGAAGAGCAAGGCCACCAAGGTCCCCGCGTCCAGGCCGCGTCCCTTCAGGGCGTCCTTCAGCGTCCTGGGGAAACGGGGGCCGTTCGGGCGGGGGCTCCGTGCAGAGCCGGCCTCGCTCCGTGCCGAGCGCGGATCTCGCGTTACCACAAGCCGATCTCCGGGGCGCCCTTCTTGGCGGCGTCTGCCTTGACTCGGGTCCAGAGAGACACGGGCTCCACCATCTGCTCCCGCACCCTGTCCCGCAGGGCCACCAGCCACTGCACGACGGCCGCCAGGGCCTCCTCGAACAGGCCCTGCTTCCAGCAGCTCTCCACCTGCAGCCTGAAGCACCGGTGCAGCTGCGGGGAGAGCGCGAGCGGGGCGGTGGGGCTGCCTGCAGCTCCCGGGCAAGGCCCGGCCCGCGCTGCGCTCCCTCAACCCACCTTTTCCGGAGGGATCTCCGGGTACTGGGAGCCATCCGCGCTCTCCAGCCTCTTGCAGAAGAGCGAGGAGAGGGAGGCCACCTCCTCGTGAAGGTTCTGGCTGTAGAAGATGTAGGCCAGCTTAAACGTGCACGACGCTGTCACAGAGAAAGGAAACCAGGTGCTGAAGGTGCTCTGGAAAGAGGGTGTCATCATCCTCCCTCTCCCAGCAGGATTCAGTACTCCCTTCCGAAGCCCGGCAAGCCCCGGGCGCTTCGCAGCGGGGAAGCTGATGCTCCCCGAGCTCCAGCAGCCCGGGGAGAGGCAGATCCGGAGCCGCTGCCCCTCAAACCCGTCAGTTCTGGCCAGGGGCTGCCCCGGGGCCACTGACCAGTGATTTCGAGGTACTCTGCTCGCTTGCCCGGGGGCAGCCCCTCCAGCGCCGCCAGCATCCACTCCACGACGCGCCGGCAAGTCCCCAGCAGCTGCTCCAGGCCACCCCAGCCCTTTGCCTGCACAACAGGCACAGTTAGAGGAAGAGCAACTTGGAGCAGGGATCATCTCCCAGGAAAGTTCCCTCCAAGGGGTTCTGGGGCTCGGTCAGGCTGCCGAAAGCGCCGGGGAAGCCAGTTTGTCACCCTAGAACAGGGAGGCTCCCCAGCGTTGTGCGCTGGCCTTGCCTTGGGGACCATCCCCTCCACCCCCGTACCTGGGAGCACTGGAAGGTGCCGTAGGCCACGTTGGTGAAGAGCTGCAGGCTGTAGTAGAGCAGCTGCTTCACCCTTAGCTGCTCCTTGCTGCTGTCAAGAGGGATCTGCAGAGAGGAGGAAAGAAAAAACAGCGTCTTCATAGTCCTGACAGCAGCAGGTACCAACGGCGGGTGCCAGAAAGGACAGAGGTGACAATCGGGGACATCTAGAGCGCAGTCACCATCCAGCCCAGCGCTCACAGAGGCTCTGGCTGAGGGGACAGCCCGGCCTTACCTCCTGCAGCAGCCTGTGGATGATGCCGCAGTACCTCTCCACGAAGGGGCAGAGGCTGGAAAGGAATTCCCGAGGAAAGGGCTTCCTCTCGCCGCTCTCGGCGTGGCGGCCGAGGGCCAGGACGATGAAGTGGCAGCTCTCGGCGAGCAGCCGCACGGAGCGCTCCGAGGCGTCGCGCGCGGAGCCCAGCGCGGCGGCCGCCCGCGCCAGGGGCCGCTCGGCCGCGTCGCCCTCGGCCAGCGCCCGGCTCAGCGCGACGCCGGCGTCGAGCAGGGCCAGCGGCGCCGCGAACGCCCTCGCGGAGCCACCCAGGAAGCGCCGCGTTTCCTCCAGCGCCGCCCGCGCCTCGGCGAAGCGGCCGCTCCTGCAGAGCTGCGCGCAGTGCAGCAAGGCGAGCTCCAAGGAGCACGCGGCGCGCGGCGGCTGCGCGGCCTCGCGCCCCTCGCGCAGCGCCGCGAGCAACAGGCCCAACTGCTGGCTGAGAAAAGCGGCGTCGGCCGCGCCGAGCGGCTCCCGGCGGGATTTGAACAAGGCGGCGGCCGCGGCCGCCTGGCGAGCCACCTTGGAGGTGAAGAAGGGAGGCTCCCGCGGCAGCGGGGTGCTCGCCGCGTCCTCCAGCAGCGCCAGGAAGCGCAGGGCGCCCAGGCGCGCCGCGAGCGCGGCCGTCTCGCCGCCGCCTCCGGCCAGGGCCTCGGCGCTGTTCCACAGGACGCTGAAGCCGCTCTGCGCCAGCGCCGCAAAGTCCTTGGAGGCAACGTGCCGGGGTCCGTACGTGAGCAGCCGGGCCCGGAGGAACTCGGCCGCCGTCCGCGTGGCGTCGGCGGCGCCCCGGGCGGCCGCGTTGCGCAGCACGTGGTAGAGCATCTTCTCCAGGTAGAGCGGCGCGGGCCGGGGCGCCGCGGCGGCGCAGACGCGGCCGGCCACGCTGGCGAGGGCCGCCAGGCTGGCGGCGTGCGCGGCGCCCAGCCCCGGCTGCGCCAGCTGCTCCACGCAGGCTCGCAGCAGCCGGTCGCACGCGGCGCTCTGCTCGGGGCTGCACGAGCCCGACGCCGCCGAGGCGCTGGCGAGTAACTCCTGGAAGAGAGAAAGGGAGCGTCGGCACCCCGAAACGCGCGCCGTGCCGGCCCGGGGCCGCGGGGCCGCTCCGTTCTCACCGTCAGCTCCGAGAGCAGCGTCTCCGTGTGCGCCCGGCTGCGCAGCCGCTCCGCAAAGTTGCCCTCTCTGAGGCGCGTCATGATGCTCCGGGGCTGGCCGGGGGGGACGGCTCGGGTTGGGGGGGTCCCGGGAGCGGCTGCCCCGGCAGGGAGGCACCGGGGAGCCTGCTGCCCCCCAGCCCCATTCCCGGCCCCATTCCCAGCCCCACAAGTGCTCACTGCCCCCCAGCCCCGTTCCCAGCTCCCTGCTTTAGGCTGCAGCCCCCTCAGCCCCAATTCCAGACCCCCAGGGGCCTCCGCGGTCCCAGCCCCACAAGTGCCCCCCCCAGCTCCCCTCTATAGACCGTAACGCTCTCAGGCCCAATTCCAACGCCCCCCCCAGCCCCACTTCTCCCCACACTGGGGCTGCAGGACGCCC
>JASSRY010000623.1:18755-32890 GCA_032466555.1 Tinamus major | reverse complement strand
GCCCCCTTCTCCCCATCCCGGCCCCCTCCTCCCCACACCGGGCCCTGCAGCCCCCCATCCCGGCCCCCCTTCTCCCCATCCCGGCCCCCTCCTCCCCACACCGGGCCCCGTAGCCCCCCGCGCACCCCCAAGCGGCCCCCCCGGCCCGGCCCGGCCCGGCCGCCGCTCACGCGTTACCGCCCGCAGCCTCCGGCGCCGCCCGCGCGCCCGCTTCAAATAGACGGCTCGGCCAATCAGCGCGCGGCGCCGCCCGCGCGGGGCACGCCGGGAGTTGTAGTCCTCGGCGGGGTGGTGTGCGCAGCAGAGCGCATGCGCGCAGGGTAAGCGGGACCCACCCCGTGTGCACCCGCGCGCGTGGGTAACAGGGACCGGCGCGGCCACGCGCGGGGGGCAACAGGGACCCCTGTGGGTGTGGAGCCTCCACGGGTGTGGAGCGGTGCTGGGCACACGGACCCCGTGGCAAGAGAGCCCTTTGCACGCACACGAGCGTGCAAGAGAGCCCTTTGCACACACAAGTGTGCAAGAGCCCTTTGCACGCACACAAGTGTGCAAGAGAGCCCTTTGCATACACACGAGTGTGCAAGAACGCCCTTTGCACGCACACGAGCGTGCAAGAGCCCTTTGCACGCACACGAGTGTGCAAGAGCGCCCTTTGCATGCACACGAGCGTGCAAGAGCACCCTTTGCACGCACATGAGCGTGCAAGAGCACCCTTTGCATGCACACGAGCGTGCAACAGGCTGTAGGCGTGCACAGCACCCCGCTGCAGCGTGTGCACAGCGCGGGCATGCAAGGGCTCCTGCACAACAGCGAGCTTGCACGTGGGAGCGGAACGGTGTTCGCTACCCTTGGAACGGGTGGAAGCGCCCGTGGAAGCGGGTGCCAACAGTCAAGCGCGCAACAGCGAGCGGCCGGCTCCCGGCAGGAACTGCACGGGGGTAGCGGGTCTGAGGAAACGGTTTTTATTTGCTTAAAAAATAATAACGACAGAGGAGGCGGCGGCTGCCGGGAGAGGAGGAGGAGCTGCCGGGTTTGGAGCAGCCGGGATAACCCGCGGGCGCCTCCGGCTCTCCGGAGTCTGGCGCCGCGCAGCGAGCGCTCCCAGAACTTCACCGGCACCTCGCACACCCGGCTGGCCAAGAGGCGGGAAGGAGGAGAGGCTTGGGATGCTTTGGGAATCACCGGTCGGCCGGGGGTTCACTGACGTGCTTGTCGTCGGTGGCGGTGTTCCTACAGCCAGCAGCGAGCAGTCACAGCCGGCGCGGGAGTCTCGGCTCCGACGCTCTGGGTGAGCTCGGTCCTCATCTCGGAAAGGACTTTGGGATCCTCAGAGATCTGGCGAGGACGGCTCGGCCTGTCCCTGCGGAGCGGGCACGCGGAGCTCCGCGCTGCTGCGCACGATGCTGAAGAGGCTGACGACGGCGAGCAGCGCCAGCACCATGACGGCGGAGCAGACCGTGAACATGTTCCTGGTGCCCGTCTTGTAGTCGCTGTCGTGCAGGATGAGCAGCCCGAGG
The DNA here is from genome assembly GCA_032466555.1 of Tinamus major. NCBI lineage: Eukaryota > Metazoa > Chordata > Aves > Tinamiformes > Tinamidae > Tinamus > Tinamus major. The sequence continues at coordinate 31,373 of JASSRY010000623.1, read as the reverse complement.
CAGGCGAGCAGGTTGAGGGGCACGCGGAACCAGTTCAGCACCCCCAGCCGGTCCTGCTCCGGGATCACCTTCCGCCGCAGGAAGCCCATGGCGGGGAAGTAGAGACCGCAGGAGAGCTCGATGAGCAGGAAAGCCAGGAAGGACTCGGAAGGGCTCTCCTGGCCAGGGTTGGTGGAGAAGGTGAGCATGAAGAGGGAGAAGAAAACCATGAGCACGGAGAGCGAGAGGATGTGGATGGGCTGCAGGTGGTACCTCTTGGAAGTGGCAATCCGGTAGAGGGAAGAGCCCACCATGCTGGCTGCCATGAAGCTGGAGAAGACGATGCCCAAGGGGGGGCCGTGAGGATCCAGCACAGGCGTCCAGAGGAAGATGAAGATGTAGATGACGCTCTCAAACAGAGCCTGGATGGTGCCCAGGAGCAGGACGCGCCGGTCCGAGAGGAGGCACTTCAAGCCATCCATGCACGTCTTGGAGAGCGCCCGCTTCTTCCCATAGTTCTCATCCCAGTTTTTCATGGCAAAGATGCCCGTGAGCATGAGGAGGGGGATGGAGACCATGAACGGGGCCACCGGCCCCAGGCCCAGCCATTCCGCCACGCAGTTGGCCACGACGCCGGCGCCGACGGCGATGACGCTGTTCCAGAACGCGGCCCGCGAGAAGGTGGCCGGGATCCACTCCGCCGGGAAGTCGTGGCGCTCCACGTGCTCGTGGACGTACCACGCCTCGAAGGCGGAGAACAGCAGCGCCGTGGACAAGCCGCCCAAAATCCTCCCAACCACGAGCACAAAGTAATCCCAGGAGAGTTTGGTGAGGCAGCAGATGGAGTAGGTCAAGGAAAAGAGGATGCAGGATTTTTTCCGGCCCAACCAGTCCACTAGGGACGTGGAGACCAGCCCGAAGAGGACGCTGGAGGCAAAACCGCACACGTAGATGATGGCGATTTGCCCCTCCAGGAAGCGGTAGTGCTGGTAGAGCTTGTAGAGGTAGGGGCCCTGCAGCCAGTCGGCGGCCAGCGCCAGGAAATACACCTGGTAGTAATCCCGCTGGAAGCGGAGGAAAGCGGGATTGGTGCAGGCGCTGCCCGCGAGCTTGGAGCGGCAGGCGGAGAGCTCCAGGGCCGAGCACACGGCCAGCAGGACGGCGAAGGCGGCGTAGGCGGCGAAGAACATGGTGCCTCAGAGCGGCGCCGGCATCTCCGGGAAGGGGCGAGCGCGACGCTCCTGAGAAACGGGGGGAAAACAGCGTGAGATCCGCGCGGGAGACACGGAACTACCGGGCTGAGAGGGTGACGGAGCCCTGGAACAGGCTGCCCAGGGAGGCTGCGGAGTCTCCTTCTCTGGAGACCTTCAAATCCCGCCTGGATCCTGCACAGGCTGCTCCAGGTGACCCTGTTTGAGCAGGGGGTTGGAGCAGGTGATCTCCAGAGCTCCCTTCCAACCTCACCCATTCTGGGATTCTGGGATTCTGAGCGGAGGATCCCTCTGTCAGGGCTTTTGCTTTGTTCCTAACCAAACGTTTGACCAGAAGTGCTAAAGAATCCTAAAAAAACCTAAACAAAAATGTCTCCAAAAGCTAAAATCTCTGTTTTCCGTGTTCCATGGTGTCCTGGGTCTGCCTGTCCCCGGCACCACGACACCATCCCCATTCCCGATCCTTATTCCTAACCTGTCTCTCATAGATCTTTCTGGACAACTTTGAAAACAAAACACACAAAACGCGGGTGAATGTAGTCGCAGGGCAGGGCTGGGCAGGCAGCCAGTGCCACCGCCCGGCCCTGTCCCCTGTCCCCACCTCACCTGGGTGGCCTCGGCTCCAGGGGCAGCCCGCAGCGTCGGGAAGGTCCCGCGGGATGAGTTTGGCTCCCAGGGATGGGGAATCACCCTGTCCTGCCGCAGCCGACGTCCCCCTGTCCCCACAGCACGAGGGGGGCAGCTCTGTCACCTCGGGGACTTTTGTCCCCAACCCTCCCCCTTGTCCTTGGCCCCGTGTCACCCTCCTCCCCCCGGGAGCCCCCTCCTCACACCAGGGCCCCCTGAGCACCCCCCCCGCGCCCCTCATAGCCCCCCTGGCCCTATAGGTCCCCACGGCCCCGTGTCCCATATGAGCCCCACGCAGCCCTCCCCCCGTGACCCCACGGCCCCCGTGGGGTCCCTTTCAGCGCCTCCCCCAGCCCCACCGAGCCCTCTCGCGCCCCCCACGTGTCCCCACGGCCCCGGTGTCCCCCGCTCCCCCCCCCCGGGTGACCCCCGGCCTCACCGGCCCCTCCGCGGGGGGAGAGGCCCCGCGCTCCCGGGCCCCCCCCACGCCGCCGCTTCCGCTTCCGCGTCGCCGCAGGCGCCGCCATCTTGGCGGGCGTCACGTGACGGGGAACCCCCGCGCTCGCCCCGCCCTTCATCATCTTTACACCCCCCCCCCAAAAAAACGGACCCCCCCCCATATGGGGGGGCTATGGGACCCCCCCCATAAAGCTACAACCGGCGGGAGGAGGGGGTGCGTGTGAGAAACAGGAGGCCGCGTTGCCATGGTGACTGCGGTGGCCGCGTTGCCATGGTGACTACGGTGGCCGCACGGGGCCAGGCCAAGGCCTGTCATGGCGGCCGTGCGGCCCAAACGGGGATCTGAGGGGGTCTCTGGGGAGCACAGGGCGGCCATGGGGTCGCCGTGGCCCTAAGGCGGCCACGGGCACATGTGGGGGCCGTGGGGTGGCCCTAGGGCAGTAGTGATGCCCATAGGGTGGCCCTAGGGCACCGCTGGGGGCTGTGGGGTGGCCGTGGGGTGGCAGTGGGGCCATCAAATGGCTGTGGGGCAGCAGTGGGGGCCACAGGGTGACACTAGAGTCTGGGTGTGGTGATGGGGGCCACTGGGTGACCATGGGGTGGCCGTGGGACAGGCACGGGACCCTCCACTGCTTCTCGTTGAACGTTTCCTTTATTGCACTTCAAAATTAACAAAAAATAAAACCCTCTGCAGCAGCGCCCGGCGTCAAAGTGCAAATTTCGCCCTCCCAGAGGCGCCGCTCCTCAGCTCCGATACGTGTCCAAAGGGGCCCGGACGCCTGGGCCCTCAGGGCCTCCCTGCCCCCAACCCCGGGGGAAGGGGGGGCGGCTCCGAAAAGCCCCAAAACGGCCCAAATTGGCCTGGGGGCTACGGCGGGCAGGGCAGGAGTGGGGCGAGGGGGACGCACGGCCGGGACAGGGTCATCGTCATCGTCATCGGGTGTCGTCGTCACCAGGGTGCCACATCCCCAGGCCACCCTCATCCCCGGGATGCCACCACTGTTGGGGGGCCATCTTCATAGGGGTGCCATGGCCACCAGGCTGCCATCGTCCCTGGACTGTCCCCAAGGCCACGGGTCACCCTGAAGGCCGCAGGGCATCGTCATCGTTACGGTGCTGCCGTCTCCAGGGTGGCATCGTCATCGGGGTGCCATTGCCATCCAGTGTTGCCATCTGGTGGCACTGTCACCCCCAAGGTGTCCCCAAGGCTACGGGTGGCCCCTGTTCCTGGGGCACTGCCATTCCCAGCAGTGTCCCCAAAGCTGTGGGACATCCGTGGGGCACCCTAGAGCATCTCCAAGGCCATGGGATATCCCTGTCCTTGGGGCATTCCCAGGACCACAGGGCGTCCCCATCTCCACGAGTGTCGCTGTCGCTGGGGACATCCCCAAGGCTGTGGGGCGTCCCTGTCCCCAGGGTGTCCCCATCCCAGGAGCACCCCCGAGCCCATGGCATGTTCTCATCCCTGGGCCATCCCCATCCAAGGCCATGAGACGTCCTTGTCCCTGGGGTGTCCTTGTACCCAGAGCGTCTCCAAGCCAACAACGTGTCCTTGTCCCTGGGGTGTCTCCCTCCATGGGACATCTCCTAGGCCATGGAGCGTCCTCGCTCCAAGGACACCCCCATCCAAGGAGCATCTCCTGAGGCATCCTCATCCCTGGGGTGTCCCTGTCCTTGGGGACCACGAGGTGTCCCCAGGGTGTCCCCGTCCCGGGAGCTTCTCCAAGACCACGAGGCCTCCTCGTCCCTGGGGTGTCCCCATCCCTAGAGTATCTCCACGTCCACCAGCTGTCCTTGTGCCTGGGATGTCCCCAACCCTGGAGCACCCCCATCCCGGGAGCACCTCCAGGAGCGCGGAGCGTCCCCGTCCCGTGCCGAGGGGACGGCCCGGCGGCCGGTCCGCGGCTCAGGGCGCTCAGGGCTCGATGGGGAAGGCGAGGAGCTTCTCGGCGTGCTGCCGGTTGAGGCTGCGCAGGTCGGGCAGGCGCAGCAGCAGGCGCGCGAAGAGCCCCGCGTCGTCGGGGCGCCGGCGCGCGAGCAGCGCGCGCAGTGCCCGCAGCAGCGTCTCCTGCAGCGCCTCCACCGCCTCGGCCGCCGCGATGCCCGCGCGCTCTGCGGGGCACGGGGCGGCCGTCAGCGCCCGCCGGCTCCCCGCCGCGTCCCCGCGCCGGCGCCGCTCACCCGCCGACAGCAGCACCACGGCCATGAAGAGCGCCAGCTCCTGCGCGTCGAGCGCCAGCGCCGCCAGCTTCTCGCTGAAGTCGAACATGGCGTCGAGGAGGGCGCCCATGCCCAGCGCCCGCAGGCTGCTCAGCGAGTAGGTGTCTCCGCTGAGGAAGGTGAGCGCCTTGTGCGCGGGGTGGAAGAGCGCCGAGAAGCGCACCATGAGCACCTGCGGGGAGCGCGGCGGGCGCGTCGGCGTGCGCGGCGCGGGGCCGGCTCTGCCGCGGGGACGCGCGTGCAGCGCGCGGTGCATCCACGCCGACGGTGCCCTAGCCCGCGTGCGCCCGAGCGGGGAGGTGTGGGCACGCACGCTGCACGCACGCTGGGTGAATGCAAGCGCAGCACTTGCAGCGTTGCAGGTTCTGCAAGCAGCATGCGGCGTGCTTTGCGCGCTTGCAGTGCAACCGCTGCAGTGCAGCGGAAACATTGCAGAGAAGGGGGGTCCTTGCACGCGCGCAGCGAGCTGCACCCCCGCCGTGCCCGGCGCCCGCGCGCTCACCTGGAAGGTGCCGGCCTTGAGCAGCAGCACCTGGTCGTGCTGCGCCAGCGCCTGGAAGCCGGGGATGCTCTTGGCGAACTCCACGACGCCGGTGACGGCCGGCGTGAAGCAGCGCGAGAAGTCGTGCCAGGCCTGCTGCCGGCTGCCGCCCGCGCCGCACCACGGGCTGCGGTTCAGCGGGCAGGCCTGCGGCCCGCGTGAGCGCCCGCGCCGCCGCGCTGGCACCGCGGGGCCCGGGGCCAGCCCGAGGGGTTGGGAAGGGACGGGCTCCTGGGTGCCCATCCTGAGGGATTGGGAAGGGATGGGCTCCTGCGTGCCCATCTTGAGGGATTGGGAAGGGACAGACCCCTGCATGCCCATCCCAAGGGATCGGGAAGGGACAGAGCCCTGGGTGCCCATCCCAAGGGATCGGGAAGGGCTGGACCCCTGGGTGCCAATCCCAGGGCATTGGGAAGGGACCGGCCCCTGGGTGCCCATCCCGAGGGATTGGGAAGGGACGGACCCCTGGGTGCCCATCCCAGGGCATTGGGAAGGGACCGGCCCCTGGGTGCCCATCCCAAGGGATTGGGAAGGGACGGATCCCTGTGTGCCCATCCCGAGGGATTGGAAAGTGATGGACCCCTGGGTGCCCATCCCAAGGGATTGGGAAGGGACGGATCCCTGGGTGCCCTCTCCAAAGGGTGGGGGGTGACGGATGCCTGGGTGCCCCCGCTAGAGCCTGGGTGGCACAGGGCCATGGGGCTGCCAAGGGACAGACCCCGGGTGCCCTTCAGGGATTGGGACAGTGGCGGTGGGGGGTGGGGGGTGGTCTCGGACGCCTGGGTCCCTCCCCATGGCCCCCGCCCCATAGGGCGCTGTTTTTGGGTGCTCTCGCCCCTTTTCGGGTACTCACGATGCCGCGGGGGCCAGGGGGCCGCCAGGGGCAGGTTCGGGGGGGGCCGTAGCCGGTGTCGCCGGGGGGACACGCGGCGCCGCCGAAGATGGCGCGGTAGGCGCGGGACACGGCGCCGATGGCCTCCGCGGCGGCACCGTCGGCGCCGGGGGGGGCCTCGGCCGCCGGCCCCCCCGGGCCCTCGGGCAGGCGCTGCAGGGAGCTCTGCATCTCGTCCAGCAGCCGCTGCTTCTCCCGCTTGGGAATGCGCCCGAAGCGCACGGCTGCGGGGGGGCGGCCGTCAGCGCCCCCCGCCGGGCCCCGGAGCGACGGGATGGGCTGGGATGCGCTGGGGGATGGATACCGGCATGCACTGGGAAGAGTGGGATGCACTGGGGGATGGATACTGGCATGCACTGGGAACATTGGGATGTGCTGGGGGATGGATACCGGCATGCACTGGGAACATTGGGATGCGCTGGGAGCACTGGAATGCGCTGGGAGCACTGGAATGCGCTGGGGGATGGATACCGGCATGCACTGGGAAGAGTGGGATGGGCTGGGATGCGCTGGGGGATGGATACTGGCATGCACTGGGAACATTGGGATGCACTGGGAGCACTGGGATGCGCTGGGGGATGGATACCGGCATGCACTGGGAACATTGGGATGTGCTGGGAGCACTGGGAGATGGATACTGGCATGCACTGGGGACACTGGGATGCACTGGGAGCACTGGGATGCACTGGGGGATGGATACCGGCATGCACTGGGGACACTGGGATGCACTGGGGGATGGATACTGGCATGCACTGGGAACACTAGGATCCACTAGGAACACTGGGATGCACTGGGGGATGGATACCGGCACGCACTGGGAACATTGGGATGCACGGGGAGCACTGGGAGATGGATACTGGCATGCAGTGGGAGCACTGGGATGCACTGGGAACACTGGGAGCACTGGGAGAGGGTTACTGGCATGCACTGGGAACACTGGGATGCACTGGGAACACTGGGATCCACTAGGAACATTGGGATGCGCTGGGGGATGGATACTGGCACCGGGAGCACTGGGATTCCTCGGGAACACTCAGATGCATTGGGCTTGCACTGGAAGATGGACAGTGGGATGCACTGAGAATACTGGGATACCCTAGGACATGGGGGACACTGGGAGCCTCAGGATGCCCTAGGACCGCTAGAAGGCCCTGGGATGCTCCAGAATATATTGGGAGCGCTGGGGTGCGCTGGGGTTGCACTGGGAGATGGACGCTGGGATGCACTGGGCACACGGGGTGCCCCGGGCCCCGGAGCGCCGCGGGACGCGCGGGGACACGCACCGTCGCGGGACATGCCCACGGCCAGGCACTTCTTGAAGCGGCAGTGCTGGCAGCGGTTGCGGTTCATGCGCACCACGAGGCAGTTCTCGTTCTTGACGCACATCTTGTAGCTGATGTTCTGCTGGATGCTGCGGCGGAAAAAGCCCTGGGGGGCCGGGGGGGCCGTCAGCCGCCCCCCCCGCGGGTCCCACGGAGCCCCCAGACCCACCAGGAGCCTCCCGGACACTGCGAGACCCCCAGGAGCCCCCAGGCCACCCTTGGACCCTGGGAATCTCCAGGTCTCCCTAAGGAGCCCCCAGATTCCGCTGGACCTCCAGGACCCCTTGGCCCCCAGGGGCCCCTCCCAGACCCTTTAGGGCCCCCAGACCCCGGAAACCCCCCTGGGATGCCTCAGGGTCCTCCTGCCCTCCTTAGGGACCCCCAGGACCCCCCAGTATCCGCCCAAATCCCTCAGGACCCCAGAGATCCCCCTGGACCTCCAGGGACCCTTCAGTCCCGGGATCCCCCAGACCCTCCTAGGACCCCCCTCCCGGACCCCTCAGGGACCTCCTTAGGGATCCCCTCAGGACCCCTTAGCCCACAGGGACCCTCCAGACCCCCCAGGACATTTTGGCCCTCAGAGACCCCCCCAAACCTCCAGGGCCCCCCACCTTGCAGCCCTCGCAGGCGTGGACGCCATAGTGGAAGCCGGAGGCCACGTCCCCGCACACCTTGCACAGCAGCACCATCCCCCCCGTCTCTGGGGGGGCACAGGGGGCTCAGCACCCCCCCCCGGCGGCACGGGGACCCCCATATCCCCACGGGACCCTCCGTAACCCCCAAGAGCTGCCATGGACCCCACTGCAGTGCAGTGACCTCCTCGGGGCCCCCTGCACCCCAAGGGGCCCCTGTGCACCCCCAGAATCCCCGCAGACCCCACAGGCAGCCCCCAGGGACCCTCTTGCACCCCCAGGGTCCCCCCAAACCCTCCAGAGACCCTCTTGAACCCCCAGGGATCCCCCTGCACCCCCTTAGGAACCATCTGCACCCCAAGAGACACCCCCCAAAAACCCCAGCACCCCCCAGGCCACCAAGAGACCCCATTGCACCCCCCGGGATACCCCCCCAGGCTCCTCTCACCCCCTCAACCCCCCCATTCAGTCCTCAAGGGTCCCCCCAACCCAAACGGGCAGCCCGGACGCCTGGGCCCCCCCTTACTGGCGAAGGCGCCGGCGAGGCCGTTGGGCTTGGGGGGGCCGGTGCGGGGGGCAGCGGCGGGGGGCGCCGGGCCGGGCCCGGGGCAGCGGCCGCCCTCGGGGAACGGGAAGGCCCCCTTGGGCGAGGGGGGGGCGGCGGGCGCCGGCGGGGGCGCCCCCAGCTCGGCCAGCGCCAGCCCCTCCAGCGCGGGGGGCAGCGCGAGCGGCGCCAACGGGGCGCCCCGGCCGCCGGGGGGGCTGCCCCGGGGGGGGCTGCTGCCCGCCGTGGAGCCCACGTAGAGGATCACACCGCCTGGGGGGGACACGTTGGGGGGGGGTCACCGGGGGGGCCGGCATCGCGGCGTCCGGCCCCGGGTGTCCCGGGAGAGCGGAGGATCCCCCCGGCTCGGGGCAGATCCCGGGTGCCCCTCACCCTGGCGTTGGGGCTGGGCTGCCCCTGGCCGTCTGCGTGGCACCTGGGTGCCCCTCACCCTGGTATCGGGGCTGGACTGCCCCTCGCCCCCCGCACGGCACCAGGGTGCCCCTCACCCTGGCATCGGGGCTGGGCTGCCCCACGCCCCCTGTGCGGTGCCTGGTGCCCCTCACCCTGGCGTTGGGGCTGGGCTGCCCCTCGCCCCCTGCGCGGCACCTGGGTGCCCCTCACCGTCACCTCAGGGCTGCATCAGCCCTTACCCCGGTGTGCCCCCCCCACCTCCCCAGGGTGCCCCTCACCCTGGCGTCGGGGCGGCCCCCACGTGCCCCGTGGCGCACGCGGGCGCCCGCGGGCAGCGTGGGCCGGCGCCGCACGTGCCACCGGAAAGTAGGACACGGGGCTGAGCGGCGGCGGGGGGGCCGGGCCAGCACCCAGGGGCCCCCCCGCACGTGGCCGCGTGCGGCTGCGGGGGCGGCGGGGGTCCCTCCTGCACCCAAAATCCCCTTGTTGCACCCCAAAGTGCCCCAATACCCCCACACTGCCCCCAATGCCTCCCATAGGGTCCACAATGCCCCTCCCGAGCCCCCCCCCTCAGTGTCCCCCCTGCTCCCCGCATGCTCCCCCACTGCCCCCCCTCCTCGCCCCATTGTCCCCTCCCTGTCCCCTTCCCGGGGAGGGCGCACGTGGCACCCGGGTGGCCCCGCATGCGGCCGGAGCACCCGGCAGAGCTATAGGGTGCCCAGGGAGGGGGGCAACGGGGCGGCTGCAGTGGGGCACAGCTATAGGGTGCAATAGGGAGGGGTGATGGGGGGGTCACAGCGAGCACCCCAGGTGGGGGGGACACCCCAAACCTGGGATGCTCCAGGCCGGAGCTGCGCCGGGATGCGGATCCCCAAAACCGGGCTCCTTTGGGGCTGCGTCGGGATGCGGTTCGGAGGGGAAACTCCTGACGGGGAGGGGGATGTCCTGGTCTGACCCCCGCCCACGCAGTCACCCCCCCGCCACGCCGCCCGGCCACCAGCGAACTGGGTCAATGTCACAGCAGAGGCGGCGCCAGGGGACGGCGGCCGCGGGGGGGCTGTCACCCGATGCACACGCGTGTGTGCGCTCAGACACGCGTGTCACGTCCCCAAGCGCACCCACGAGCGCGCGATGACACCAGCGCCGTGTGTCCCTGCCTCACACGCGTGTGCGCCCTGGGGTCACCGGACCGCCGGGGCCAGCGTGATGTCACCAGCGCGATGTCACCAGCGTGATGTCACCAGCGTGTCACCCAGACACCAGCGCACACTGCCATGACGCCACCGTGCACCGCCATGCGCCGGTGTGATGTCACCCGGACACTGGCACAGGCCACCGTGATGTCAGCAAGGTGCTGATGCATGTCCGCGTGACGTCACCATGACACTGATGCTCACCGCTATGATGTCACGCCACTGAGACAGCACCAAGGGCCACCGTGATGTCACCAAGACCCTGACACCCACCGCTGAGACATGACCACCATGACACATGCCACCGCGATGTCACTGAGACCCCAACACTCACAACCACGATGTCACCAAGACCCTAACGCTTGCCAGCATGATGTCACCAAGACCCCCATATATGTCCAATATGTCCCCAAGACCCCCATATGTGTCCAATATGTCCCCTGCCAGCGTTGGGGATCCTGCAGCGAGGGGCCGGGGCGGGAGGTTGGGAATAGCCGGTGGTGTCCGAGGGTTTGCGATGTCCCCGGGTGTGGGGGGTCCCTGAGCTGCTGCGTCCCGCAGTGCCAACAACAGGCGTGCCGGGTGTTCCCAGTGCCGGGGTGCAGGACACCCGGTGCAGGGGGTCCCCGGGGTGCAGGGGGGGCCGGGGTGCAGGGGTGACGGGGCTCCCAGTGCAGGAGGTCCCCAAGGTGCAGGGACACCGGGTTTGCCCGGTGCAGGGAGCACGGGGGTGTGAAGACACCTAAGGGGCAAGGAACCGGGGAGGGTCCCGGGATGGAGGGACACCGGGAGTCCTCAGGGCATGGGGTGCAGCGGGTCCCGGGGTGCAGGGACACCCGGTGCATGGGGACGGGGGGTGCAGGGACACCCGGTGCAGCGGGTCCCGGGGTGCAGGGACGCCCGGTGCATGGGGACCGGGGGTGCAGGGACGCCCGGTGCATGCGGACCGGGAGCGCAGGGCGTCCCCGTGTCGCCGGCGCTGCGGTGGCGCCCGTGTCTTACCCGCGTTGCTCTCCATGCTGCCCGGGCCGGGGCGGGTGCTGCGGCGGCGGCGGCGCGGCGGGGCCGCGGGCGGCGCGGCGGGGCCGGGCCGGGGCCGGGGCCGGTACCGGTATCGGTCCTGGGGCCGGTACCGGGGCCGGGGCGCGCGGCGGCGCGCGCGGGCATCGCCGCGGCCGCGCTCATGCGGCGCGCGCACGTGACCGCCCGCGCTGCCCCACTGACACACATTCGCGCGCGGGCACGTGCCGCCTGCACTGCGGGATCGGCGCCGCTCGGCACTTTCCGGAGCCGCTCGGCGGCGCTCGGCCCCGCTCGCCACTGCCCCGCATTCCGCTCGGCTCCGCTCGGGAGCGCTCGGCTCCGCTCGGGAGCGCTCGTCTCGGCGGCCAAGCTCGGTTTGGACCGGCTCTGCACGGCGGCACTGCACGGGTGCCAAGCACCGCATTGCACTGCACTGCTGCAATGCCCAGCACTGCATTGCCCTGCACTGCACCGCTGCAATGCCCTGCACTGCAACACACTGCCCCACGCTGTTGCAATGGACTGCGTTGCACTGCACCTCTGCAATGCCCAGCGCTGTCTGTCCTGCAGCTGCAATGCACGGCTGCAACGCGCAACACTGCACAGCCCCACGTACTACCAGGGGGTGATTCTCCCCACTCCGGTGCAGCGCGGGTGCCCCTGCACAGCCCACGTGGCCGGTCCTGCCCGTGGCCCCTGCACAGCCCCACGGCGCGCTAAGCCGGCGCGCTTGTACCGGGATTAGCGCCGGGCAGGCGTGTGCGGGGGGGCTCGGCGCCGCTTCCCGGCTGCACGTGGCCCCGCGTGACGGGAAGGGGGGCTGTCTGCGCCATCACCTCCCCGTGTGTGCGTGGCTGCGCGATGCCACGTGCAGGGAACCCACGTGGCCCCGGGGCAGGCGGCTCGGGACCCCCGGCTGTCCCTGGACACAGGGAGATCCAGGGCCTCCCCGCCAGCTCCGTGTGTCCCGTGCACCATCTCGGGTCCTGTGCAAAAGCTGCCTTCGTCCTTGTCCGTTTGCACCAACCTGTGCAAATGTCTGAGCCCTGAGCAACCCCCTATGTCCTTGTGCAAATACCCCCATCCCTGTGCAAATGCTCTAACAAGTGCAAATGCCCCAGCCCTATGCAAATGCCCCCCATCTTTGAGCAAATGCCCCTCTCTGTGCAAGTGCCCCCCGTCCTTGTGCAAAAGTCCCAGCCCTGTGAAAAAGCCCCCTAGTTCTCGTGCAAATTCATCAAACCTTGTGCAAATGCCCCCGTGCAGATGCCCCGGTGCTCGCGCAAGGGCCCTGCTCTGCATCCAACCACCCCCCCCGTGTACCCCCCTCCTCACCCAACACCCCCTGCCTGGGATCCCCCCCCACTCACCAGGGCCTCGCGGCGCCTCGTGCCGGGGGGGCAGCTCCGGACCCCCCCCGAGCTCCGTCTCTTGGCACTCGGCTCCGGGGGGGCGCAGGGAGGGGGGGGGCAGCACCGGGGGCAGCACCGGGGGCAGCAGGAGGGCGGGGGCAGACAGAGGGGGTAGCAGGGCAGGGGGCACCAGCAGCAGGGGAGGGGAC
>JASSRY010000623.1:1951-16026 GCA_032466555.1 Tinamus major | reverse complement strand
GCACAGGGGCCAGCCGGGAGCCCGGCTGCAGGGACAAGGACGCTCACGTCCCCTGAGAAAGGGTTTAATGGGAAGGGAGGGCGACTGTGGCTGCTTCCAAACAAAACAGAGGCTGAGGTGACACCCGCGAGGAAGACATACACATATGCACACTATGTACAGAACGGTGCAGGCAGCACCAGGCACCCGTAGCCTCCCCCCGGCATCCCCGTGCTGCAGAACGGCCTCCCCTTCTCCCATCCTCGAGCAAAGGGCTGGGCGGTCTTGTCAGGAAAACTGGAGCCCTCGCAAGGGCTAGGGCTTGACGGGGAGCAGCGGGGACGTGGGGACAAAACCTGCCTGCAGGGGTGAAACTCTTTGGTTTTGACGTTAAGGCTTTGCATAGGACTGCGTGGTCCAGAGGCCTGGGGAAGGCAGGGGAAAACGGGCACTGAAACGGTACAGGTAGAGCCAGGCACCCCTTGCAGGGGGAGCTTGCTCAGGAATCCCTCCTGCAGCTGCATCTTGGACTCAGCAGGATCCTTCCCATGGGAAAGCCTGACGTGACAAACTGCTGGGGGGACGCTCTGGCCCCCGAGGCGTAAATGGTGGAGAGCTCCATGGGACCTCCTGCCTGTGTCCCAAAAGGCCTGGGGACGCCCTGGCTGCAGACGTACCCACGTGCGCGCCCCGGTTAGGACAGGGAGCTGAGGAAATGGCTCTCCCCTGCCAGGGTGCTCAGCATGGAGCTCATGTCACCCACAGCCATGTTGGGGCCACCAGAGGCAGGAAGCAGGAGGCCACCGGCAGGGCTCGGGGACCCCGGCAGCAGCGCGGGCGCCTCCGCATCCTCCACGATGGCAGCGAAGTCAAGGTGCGTGTTCTCCAGGTCCAGCGAGTCCAGGCTGTTGGCCACCTGCTCCCCTGAATCCAGGTAGGGATAGGAGCTGTCCTTGAGGCCCTCCAGGCTTCCACCGTAATGACCGGGACCCCCACAGCTCGTTGCCATCTGGCTCAGCAGCTTGTGCCCCTCTTTGTCCACGTCCGCGTGTGGACCCTGGCCCGGGTAGTAAATCAGGGGGTTACTGGGTCCCTGGGGTGTGGAGTGAACGGGAGGCAGGTGAAGGAGGCGCCGGGAGCCGGATTCCTCGTAGGAACGGCTCGGCTCCGCAAGGCTGCCTGCGTAGCCCAGGCTGTTCGGGTGTCCGAGGGGCTTGGGGCCGTCGGGGGGATGCGGCACCAGCTCGGGGCTGAAGCACGGGGGGCTCAGGAGGTGCTGGTTTTCGGCCAGACCCTGCAGGGGATCGGGTTTGTCCTGATACCCCGAGTACTTGGGGCTGGGGTAGAGCGGCGCTCGCACGGCGTGGCACTGCCCGCGGTCGCTGCCCGGCCCCATGCCCGCGTCCCCTCCCTTGGAAGCCACCTGCTCGCCCCACATCAGGGCCTGCTGCGCCTGCACGTAGCTACGGACCATCACCTCTTTGGCCTGCAGCGTGGGCGTCTGCGCCCGTCTCCCGCCCGGGCTCAACATGCCCGTGTAGCTGCCGCCTGCCCGCTCCTCGGGCGCGAAACCGGCAGGCCCCGCGTTCACGGCGTGGCCGAAGGACGCGGGAGGCTGCACGGCGCGGGATGCGGCAGCGTTCCGGCAGGACGCCAGCACCGAGGCGGGAGCGGGGTAGTGCTGCTCCGATTTGATCTGCAGCCGGTTTAGCTGGTGCCCACCGGAAAATCCGCCGTCCTGGCACGAGTTCACGAGTTTGGGGTGCTGTCCACAAACACTGGGCAGGGGGTACTGAGCGCTGTGATGGTGGCAGTGTCCCCCGGACATGGCAGCGGTGGGGGCGATGGCACTTGGCTGCCCTGAACTCAGGTCCAGGTTGCCCTGGGAAGGCTCGTCCCAAAGCGCGGGAACGGTCCCGTTGCCAGCACACGCGCTCATGAAATGCTGGTTCACCTGGCACTGAGGCAGGGAGAACTCGGAGGGGAGCAGGGCCTCTTCCATGTCCCCGGGCCCCCCCGGGTCCAGCTGCATCCCCGCCGTGCTCCGCGGAGCACCGCGGTACGGGCCGTCCCCCTGGAGCTGCATGCCCGTCCCCTGGCACTGGAAGCGCTCCTCGGGGTAGCCCAAGAACTGCCCCATCTCCAGCAAGCCGGGCTCCGTGCCCGGCTCCATGCCGACGCTCTCCAAGAAGACGTTTTCGCTGATGCTGGGCGGGCGCGGGGAGAAGACGTGATGCTGGAGCTTGGCCTCGGAAGCGCCCAAGGGCTGCAGGGCGACCCTGCCCGCTCCTGGCGCGCTCACGTTGCCCACGCTCTTGAACCGGTGCACTTTGGGCACGCCGTGGGGGTTGGCCGCCGTCCGGGCAGGGTCGCTGGCCCGGCGCGCCCCGTTCCCCGGCACCGCGTGAGGACGCGCGGCGCCCGCGTAGCCGGGGTACTCGTTGGAGCTGTGCCTTCGCAGGGAGCCGTTGGCCAGCGAGGAGGCCGCGGCCGGCCCCAGGTAGTCCCCGGGCAAGCTGCCGCGGCCCCCCGGGCCCGCGCGCTCCACGCTGGGCAGCGGCGTGGGCGGGGGGCCGCCCGTGGCCATGGCGTATTTGGCTTTGAGACGGTAGCGCTGGGCCGGCGTGAGGCTGCCCACGCCGGGCAGCCCCCCGCAGCGGCCGGCGTCGCCGGAGCGCCGCGACGCGTCCGGAGAGATGGGATCGTATCCGTCCGCCAGGCCCGTCCCGCCGGGCAGCGCCCCCGGCTCGACGCCCGGACACGGCCCCGGCGGGTACGGGGACGCCGCGGACGAGCGGCGGCTCACGGTGTAGGCCGAGCTCACGGTGCTGGTGGCGCTGCCGCGGCGCTCGCCCGGCGGCAGCCCCAGCTCGGTGACGCGGCGGTGCGACGCCACCGGGGCCGGCGCGCACATCCCGGCCATCTCCCCTGCGGAGAGGAAAGGGGCGGTTAGAGCGGAGCGCCGGCACCCGCAGCACAAACGCAGCCCGTCCCGCGCACGGCGCCGGCCGGGCGAGGAGCGAGGCCAAGCGGCAGCAGCGAGCAGGGGCAGGTGGGGGAGAGCCCGTGTGCGAGGGTCCTGCGCTGGCAAAAGCAAAGTGGGAACCACAAAACAACACCTCGCTCAACCCCGTGCCCGCGAGGCTGCTCCTGCATCCGGGCACCACGGTCTCACCGGCTCCGGGAATGGCTGGCAAGTTCAGGCTCTCCTTGGTAGCCGGCGGCTTTCTCATCTGCTTCAGTTTGTCAATGCGAAGGTTTTCCAGCTTGTGGAGGGCCATGAGCCCCGAGGTGCCCATGGGCTCCCCGGGCACCACGTCCTCCAGCGTGGACAGGTCCTCGTAGCTGCCGCCCGCGTTGCCGGTCATCTCCACGCCGCTGTCGTTGTTGGTGGTGCTGCCGAGCGGCGAGTGGTCGCTGCTGCACGACGACTGCCCGCCCGGGCTGGGCTGCGGCTTCTGGGGAAACCCAAAACATCAGCGAAGGAAGCAGCAGATATAGGATATTCACTACACATTTAGGGCAAGCCGTGAAGCCTGTCGTGTCTGGAGATGTCTCACCCAACCCCATGCAAAATGACCCTCTTCCAGAGCTGGCTGGGTGTCCCCATGGCTTCACCCCGCCAGCTCCTTACCAAGGCCAGGTCAGGCACCAACAGTTTGCTGTCATCCTTCCGCACGTCACCAGGGCCGTTGCTGTCCTTCTCCTGCTTCATGTCAGGAGGGATGCCGGGAGCGGGCAGCGAGCGGCCTGGCGCCACGTCGCCGCGGTGCTTCTTGGTGACGTGGGCGTCGGGACCGTGCACGGTCTTCACGTGTTTGCGCAGGGAGCTGGGGTCCGTGTAGCGCTTAGTGCAGCCCGGGATCTTGCACACATAAGGCTTCTGCCGCAGGAACATGTAGAAATGGAGGAATGGAGGAGGGAGGGTGTTATTTCAAAATGCAGAGCACCTCCCAGCACAGCAGCCCCACAGCATGGAGTGGAGCACCCTCCTCGCTTCCAGCAAACCCGGGAACTGGGAAAGGACCGAGGAGACCGTATCCCCTTGGACGGGCACCTAAAGGGCTTCAAGAGGGCCTTGAGGAGGGTGCTGAGGAGCCAGGGCAGTAACACGAGCGCTGGGCTGCACAGGAACAGGGCAGGGATAGGGAGGCCTTGGCAGGTGCCCTAGGAGAGGAGCAGGGGCCCATGCTTCATGGAGCGGGCAAGGAGAGAGTTGGCACCCACAGAAAAGGCCCGGACATACAGGGAGTCCGGAGGGTACAGGAGCAGCCAAGGGTGACAGGGGTGCAGAGGAGCCCCGGGTGAACCATACCTCGTTGGAGTGCGTGCGGTTCTGGTGCTTGGCTCGGTCGGAGGCGTTGGAGAAGGCCTTGTTGCAACCCTCGTGTTCGCACACATAGGGCTTCTCGCCCGTGTGCGAGCGCAGGTGCGTCTTGAGGTTCTCCAGGCGCGAGTAGGCTTTGTTACAGCCCTCAAACTGTGCGGGCAGGCAGGGCAAGACATGCCACACACCTTGAACAGAGCTGCACCGCATCACCCCACACTACGGACCCGCGACACGGCTGCCGCGGACGCGTCCCGCACCTCGCGCGCACCGCGGGGCCGCGTCCGCACCGTGCCAGCACGGACCAGGGCCCTTAGTGTGCCGCCCTGACACACGTGCACCCCATCCCGTCCTAAACCACCACATTCCCAACCCCGTCTGTCCCACCTCCCACCGCGTCTGCCCCACTCTTCAGTGCCAGCTGGGGCCAGCACCCCTCTGCGCCCCCAAACTTTGCCCGGTGCAAGTCCCCATCACGCAGGGGGGCTACGCAGGGATCTAGGCGCTCACCGTGCACTTGTGGGGCTTCTCGCCCGTGTGACGCCGCATGTGCACCACCAACATGTACTGAGCCTTGAAGGGCCTCTGCTCCCGGGAACAGGCTGCCCAGTGGCACACAAATTCCTTCTTCTCGCCATGGATATGCTCGTTGTTGATATGCTGGAGAGAGAGAGGCATCACTGGGGGCACCGGGGAGGGCATACGGGCATCTTAGAGGATATCATGGGAGGAGGTGGATGCAGGACTGGGACACAGGGGATTAAGGAGATATGGAGTGGTCAGCGGGAGTCTAGAGGAGGCAGAGGATACAGGAGACAGGTTAGGGTTGTCTTGGGAGGACAAAGAGAAGACGAAGGGGTCAAGGTGATCCAGGGGGACGACCAAGGCCATAGAAGGGAGTTATAGTGGCTTGGGGAAGACACGGAGAGCCAAGCCTGGAAAGCACCAGGGTTCCAAGAGAACTGCCCCAGCAGGGAGGAAAGGCCACATTTGGGGGTGCTCCTAGAAACGCTGCATGGGGGAATCGCCAAGAAGTCACCTCCAAGAAGTGGAGGACGCCTGTCCCTCCCTGCCTAGACACAAATTCCAACATCGCTCGCCTGCATGGCGAGTTCTTAGCGGGGTTCAGCCCAGCATGGATCAAAGGTAGGGCCAAAAGCTGACACAGAGGGACGTCAGCCAGCAGACTGGGGGCAAATTGTAGGGCTGGGGGGCCCAGGCAGGACCCAACTCACATGCACCAGCTGCTCTTGCGTGTCAAATTCTTTGGCACAACCGTCCCAGTAGCAATTGGTTTCGTAGACAGTCTCAGCCTCCGTTTTCCCATCCTCCTTCTCCAGATCCTCCCGAACATCGAGCATCCCCAACAAGGGGTCCTGGGCAGGCACAGCTGGATTATCACTCCCAGGCACGACCCTTTGGCTCCCTGTCACTGGAAGTGACACTGGGGAGGAGCGCGGAGCCTCGGAGGAAGGGTCCCCAGGCCGGGGGGGTGCTGTACCTGGGTGCCTGTGGAGGCCGGGCTGGACACATCCCCCTCGGATCTCTCCTCAGGGTATTTGGCTGTCAAAGGGCTGCTCAGGCTCCGCTCCAACTTCAGCTGCTACCGCAACAGGGGAGAGAGGGGGAGTGAGAAGCAGATGGCAGTGGGATGCCCACTGGACCAGCCTCTACGGTGGACACACGGCAGAGACCCTGTCGCGGGCACGCGTGCAGGTGGAACACCCCCGTCCCCAGCGCGTTCTTCACATCAGAAGAGCTAATCGGCACCAGTGGGTCCTGCCAAGCCCACAAGCCCTTACCTGGCAGTGCTTGAGGGTGCTGCGAGCCGAGGCAGGATGCAGCAGCCCTGCGCGGCTGGGCAGATGTTCATGGGAGCTGCACGGGGGCAGCGGGGGAGTGTGGCCAAACAGGTGCCCTTGGCCCTTCTGCTGGCCCGGAGGACTCTGATACCCCAGTGACGGGCTGCAAAGAGCAAGAGGGATGAACGGATGGCAGCAGCACGGGACAGCAATTTTAGACCCCTTGAGCCAGGCAGGGAACCTGGGTGCGCTAGGACACAGCCCCACTGCCCTCCTTGGGCATGTAGCCCTCTGGGCTAACTGCTCTCCCCTTCCCCAGCCCCTGCGGAGACTCCGCATGTTGGGCCCCGACACGCAGGTTCCTACGTGGAGAGACCACGCACGTGGCAGCAGGGCTGACGTCTGGTGCCCACCTGATGGTGCTGATGGAGAGGTGGCCGTAGGAGCCGCCGGCGGAAGCGCAGCGGGAGTTGATGAAAGCGACGAGGGAGTTGGGCGAGGTGCGGATCACCGTTTGCAGGTCGATGCTGGAGTCCGACAGGGGCGAGATGGACAGTGCCCGCTTCTTGCCCAGCTTGCCCGCACCACGGGGTGTGGAGAACCGTGAGCCTGGGGTGGTGCAGAGAGCGGGGGACACTCCTCTTAGCGTGGGTCCCAGGAGGCTGAAGATACCCCCAAGGACACAAACGTGCTGCTACAGAGCCTGGAGGAGCGCCCCGAAGGTGCCAACTGCTGGCTCTGGGCTATGGCAAGGATTAAAAGCAGCCCCGCTCCCTCCCATAGCTACCTACGTCCCTGGAGGAGGCTGGACCCCTCGACACTCACCTGGTCTCTCTGCCCCACCAAGGCCATCCTAAGAAAAGCACCTAACCCCCTCGGCCAACGATTGCCCTCAGCCACATCCAACAAATCCCAAAACAAACCCCCCCACACACAAACCTCTTGCCCCCTGGCACATACCCACGTCCTGCTCGTGGGTACCACTGTGCCCAGGAAGGGACCTGGAACCCCTACCCGCTCCTACCCTGTCACGGCCATCGCTGTCCCCAGCAGTGCCTTAGCGCCTCACCACACACCCGGACTCCTGACACAACCAACACCATCCCCTGGGGTGCCTAAACCCCCTGCAACACATTTACTCACCCTGCCCCGGAGATGGGGGACTTACCATCACCCGTGCCCAGGTGCTCGGTGCCTGGCACCAGTCCATACCCCTGGTGACTGCCCATGAGGTTGGACTGATGGCACAAGGAGAAGTCAAGTCCTGGCGGAGGGGAAAAGCGGGAGAACTTTGTAAGGTGCGGGCACACAAAGGGGATAAGCCAGGCCCTGTCCCCCACACATGAGCATCTCTGGACCCAAGGAAGAGAAACCAGGTGCTCTATGGCTGTGCCAGGGACCCCAGTGAGTCCAGGCCAGGCACTGGTCAGCACGAAGGCTCTGTGACCAACCTTGTGGCCCGGGGGTGCCAGGTGCTGGTCCATGGAGGGGACGCAGGTAGCAGTGCTCAACATAGCTGGTGACTGGGGGGTTCACGGGGTTGAACATGACACAGCAGGGCCTGGCCAAGCTCAGGGGCACATCTGGTCCTTGCAGAGAGGCAGCCACAGGTCCCCAGGCAGGAGCCAGTCTGAGGAAGAGAAAGGTGGGAACACGCCGCATTCCAGGGAATCTCTCCCGGGCGCAGCCGCCTCCTGCTGCATCCTCCCCAGCCCGCGGCCGGGCAGAGACCTGGCAAACTCATCGCTCCGGTGGGTTCCCCCCGGCGGCTGCGGCACCGCCGGCCCGTGGCCAGCAGGGGGCGCCGCAGCCCAGCCCCGGTCACGGGCCCGGCGGGGCGGGCGACAACGCGGGGACGAGGCCACCCGTGGGGTCGTTAACACGGGGGGTCCCGGGCACCGGGGGAATCGGAACGGAGCCGTTGGCTGCCCCCGGGCCCCGGCGGCGCCCGCACGGGGCTGGGGGCCCTGCCGTCCCCACGGCGGTGCCAGCGGCGCGGCCACCTCCAGCGCGGTGGCACGGGTGGCACTGCCGCTGCGGGGCCGCTGCAGCGGAGCCTGCACCGCGAGCAGCCCCAGGCGCTGCCACCCGGTGCTCGGTGCCCCGCGAAGAGGGTCCTGCCTCAGCAAGAGGGTCCTGCGCGCGGGCACAGGGACAGAGCCGCTCTCGGCCGAGGGATGGGGCTGGCACCCGGCTCTGCCCTGTTCATGGGTCCCTGCCAGGCCCGCAGGTCGCACCCAGCCCTGCCTCGCTCGCGGGTTCCCGCCTTGCCCGCGGGTCAAAGCCCTGCCCTGTCCCACGCTCACATCCCACCCCTGCCCACGGGGCTCAGCCCAGCCCGCTCCCACCTCCCTGCCCGGGAGTCCCGGCCTGGCGTCTCCCTTCCACGTCTCCGCCTGGTCCTCCACACTTCCAAGGTGGCTCCAGCGCCTGCAGCCAGGTCCCGGCTCCCACCTCTGCTCCCATCCCCAGCGCCCCAAACCCCATCCCATTCCGAGCCCTTGCAAGAGGGAGAGCGGCTCCGAGAGGAGCAAGGGATGCGGGAGAGCAGCGTGTGCTGAGCCCAGGCCTCCCACGTCCCCAGCCTCCCGCTTTGAGAAATGGAGCGGATCACCCCAAATAAAGCGCCGGGGCGGTGCGGGGGAGCCCCTCGCTCCGCTGGGAAAGCGCCTGGCTGCATTTGGAGCCCGGGAGGTGAGGGGGGCAGTGATTCTTCCGCATGAGTTGCCCCTTTGAAAGCCTGTCTAGGGGCTTTGTGAGAGTGTCAGCCGGGAAGAATGGGCCGGGGGGGGCGGCGGGGCGGCCAAAGGGGGATGGAGCACCCGGGAAGGTGCAAGGGCTGGAGGCTGGGAAGAGAGACACACGAGGAGGAAGAGCAAGGAGCGGGAGCAAGGCTGACCCTGGGCCTCCCAGCACGGAGATGGGGGGGTCCAGGGAAAGCCCCCCCCGCCGCTGCAGCATCCGACACGGATGGAGCGTCAGATTCCTCCCAAAAGTTTCTCAGTTTGGAGTCAATTGCAGATCGCGGCCTTTCCGCGCACATTCCGGTTTGCCAGTGCACACGCCAAGACGCACGAACGTTTGCACATGTCTGCGGAGGCGTGCAGGCAGACGCACACACACGCATAGATCCGTGCAGGCAGACGCACACGCACAGATCCGTGCAGGCAGACGCACACACACACACACGCATAGATCCGTGCAGGCAGACGCACACACACACGCACAGATCCGTGCAGGCAGACGCACACACACACACGCATAGATCCGTGCAGGCAGATGCACACACACACGCATAGATCCGTGCAGGCAGATGCACACACACACACGCATAGATCCGTGCAGGCAGATGCACACACACACACACACACACACGCATAGATCCGTGCAGGCAGACGCACACACACACGCACATAGATACACGCAGGCATGTGCACACATGAGCAAAGACCTACACAGGCCGCCCACACAGGTGAACCAGCACAGACACACGTGTGTGCAGGTAGATGCACATGTACACACACGCACGGACTTAACACCTGCACAGATTCGTACACATGTACAGGCACACACACACGTGTGCATGTGCACCTATGCAGACACACGTGCACACACACCTACACACTCTTGCACACCCGTAGGACCGTATCCCTGCACTGCTGCCTGCACAGCCCCAAAGGTCTCGGGGTACAAGCGCTGTGGGTCCCACTGGCACCTCTGGGGCTCCTGCGATGGGCGAGGGGGAAGCGGCAGAAGCCCCGGGGACCCTCTTTGCTCCCTGCTTGTACAGCTGGGGACACAGAAGGGGCTCCCTCACCCTGCTCCCGGGTCCCAGAGAAGGCAGGGACATCATGTGGGGCACCTACCCCTCTAGGAACAGGGTTAATGTGTTTACAGCCTTTCTGCTGTCCCCTCGACTGCAGCCACCCTCAGTGACGCTCAGCCCGCCACGCTCACCACCACGTGTGCAAACACACGAAAGGGCATCACAAAAATGGCCCACGCACACTGCATGGACGCACGTCCCGAGCGCGGGGTGCACGCGAAGCGCACGCGGGTGCGCGGCGTGCCGACACGTGCGGCGAGCGCGCGGGCACGCGGCTCGAGGCACATCCTGCGGCTGCCAGACCCGGTGCACCGTCCCAGCACCTGCAAGGGGTGTCCCCGTCCAGCTCGCACCGTGCAACCCCGCGGGCAGTTCGGTGCGGCCACGGCCCCGCTGCGCCAAGTCATCCCCTCCTTCCCGCACTTGGGAAGCGGGGGGACTTTGGCCGCCCGGCCTGGCGCGGGCCGGGTTCTCGGGCAGCTCGGCAGCGCACGACGGCCACGGTACCTCTGCCCCATCCCGCGCTGCCCTGCGGAGCACAGCTGCAAAAGGGAAAACCCGCCGGGCCCCCGGCTGCAGGACGCGGGGTCTGCGGGGGCTCCCCAAACCCAGGCAAGCGGAGGGGACCGGGGGCCGCGCGGAGCCAATGGGAACCGGCCCGCGGCTCCCCCCGGCAGCGCCTGCCTCCCCCGCCTGCCGCACACCGCCGCGGCCCACCCAAGTCGCAGCCTATGGGCATAAATTTGAGAGCCAGGCGCAGCCGGGATTGAGGAGAATCTTCCCTAGGTCTCCTCCTGCCAAGAAACTCAAACTGAAACACATTCCTCCTCCTCCCTGCCAAGAAAACAAGGAGCGCAGCCAGCGGCAGGAGCAGTTGAAGCCGGGCTGGCTCGAGACGCAAAAACGCCGCGCGGGAGGGGGTCGGGACCGGCCATCCCCCAGGCTCCTCGCCTTTTATTTCCTGCAAACGCGCCTGAAATCTGTCATCTGGCTCCAGTTTCCTGAGGACACTGGGAAACTGGCAGGGGGAGACGAAGGAGACGGGAACGGGGCAAAAGGGAGCAGGAGGCTGCGCCCGGCACGAGGAGCTGGGATACCTGCGCCAGCAGACAAAGGAGCCAGGGAAGCAGGGAGAGAGCTGGAGCAGAGCGAGGAGCGGACGGGGACACCCGTTAGGAGGGACGGCGGCAAGAGGAGCGCGCGGGGCTGTGCCCGCCGCGACCCGCGCGCTGCCGCCTGGCCGGGCCCGGAGGCAGCGGGACGCACCCGGGCTCCCCGGTGCCGCCGGCCCCGGTGGCTCCAGCAGCGCGTGTGGGGCAGGGCCCTCTGCGCCCCCCAGCGCCTCCCGCCCCGCTCGGGCCCGGCCCCAGCAGGGTTAACAGCCCCGGAGTCCCACTGCGGAGGAATGTGATGTCAGGGCTGGATTAGCCCGCGCGGCCGAGATCCCGGCCGATAGACCAGCAGCGCCGAGCTGTGTGTGGCACAATCCATCAAGCCGCCTAGCACGGCCCCCAGCGTGGGGGGCCTGGGGGAGGGCCCTGCGTTTGCATGCGTGGGGGCATCGGCGTTTCTGCGAGCGGGAGCTGGGACGCATGTGTCTGCGTGCGCCTGTGCACCGGGACGCGCTCCTTGCAGCGGGGAGTTGTGCTCACCTGTATGCGTGCACGCACGTGTGTGCGCGTGGGCACGCATGTTTGCATGCACGCCTGCACACGTGTGCGCTCACACGCGTGTGCAAACGCAGGCTGGGAGCTGCAGGAGCAGCGGCCGGGGGCGCTGCATGATGCAGGCCCAGGAACTCCCATCCCTGCCCCATTGCGGGCATGAGGAGGGCCAGGGCAGGGAGGCAGACGGAGCGCTGGGCTGCAGCAGGGGCCGGGCTGGGGAGCTGCTTTGGGAGGCTCTTGCTCCCCCAGGATGAGGGGCTGGGCATCCCCCACCAAGGGGGGCTTTGGCCACGGCCATCCTGCTGTCCCCTCCCTGGCCACGTTGTGACCCCGGGGTCAGCGAGATGCCCGATTGGTTTAACCCCACGGGGCCTTAGGGAAAACCCTGATGTGACTCACGGCCCCTGCTCCTGCGCTGGTGCAGCGGGGCCACGGCCAGAGCAGCCCCAGGGACGGGAAGGGCCAGGCGGAGCCGCGGCCGCGACGGGCAAGGCCGGGGTAGAGCCCGCGCTGCCCCGCGCCAGCGCCAGCCCGCGGCCCAGGCGGCCCGTGCACCTCGGGGCAGGTCTGTCCGGTGGCACCAGCCTCCTCCCCGGTGCTGAGATCCCCCCTGAGCCCCTGGATCAGGCATCAGGGTCCCTTTGGGGACGGGAAAAGGCCCCCGAGATCCCCCCTGAGCCCCCGGCTCAGGCACCAGGGTCCCTTTGGGGACGGGAAAAGGCCCCCGACAGCAAATGGACCCTCTACAAGTCACCCCGGGCTCGAGTCCGGGCCCGTCCGCACAGTGGGGGCTGCTCCCCATCTCCCCCTGCTCTCCCAGCTCCGTCCCCACCACGGCTCCCGTGCGGAGCTCCCTCCCGGCTGCCTCTCCGTGCATCCGACGGTGCCATCGGACCAGGCCTTTCCGCACATCCAGGCTCCCCGCTAGGGGAAACTAATCTGCCCAGGGACCGCGGCTGCCACAAAGCGCATTGCTTCGGGTTGAGAGGGTCTGAAAAGGGACAATTCAGGGCCATGATCCCATGCTGGTGTGGGCTCCCAGCCATTCCAAGGTGGTCCCTTGCCTGGAAACACGAGACAGACACAGGAGCAGCTCTGGGGGAAGGATGTGTGTAGAGGTCAGGGAGCAGAGATATCCATGCCAGGATAGATTCGGAGCATCCTCTGCTCCATTCTCCCTTCCTACCTCCCTATTCAGCCCCATTTTTTTTTCTTCATTAATGTAACCAACGCATCCTCATGCCCTACCCCATGCCCAAACCCTTCTCTGCCCTTTGCGCTGCTTCAGAAAGGACCCGAGCGCCCTCGCGGCCGCCCATCCTACAGAACCCGCGTCGGAACCGTCCGGACCCGCAGCGGCACCGGGCAGGGAGCGCCGGCCCCGCGCGCAGGCCGAGCCCGTCGGGAAGCCGAGCCGGAGCGCGGGCGCTTGATAGGTGGTCCTGGGGCCGGCAGGCAATTGTCGCGGGCTCGCGTGTTGTTTGCTTTGGCCGCCAGCATGCGCTACCCCTGCACATTGCTCCATAAAGCCACTTCCCTGGCCCCTGCCCGCACCGGAGCGGGGTCTGGGTGGAGACGAGGTTTTGGGGTGGGGGCAAAGGGGGTGCAGACGTAGCAGCAGCTGCTATAGGAATTTTTATACTTCCCCCTTCCCCTCCCGGTGTTGGCGGGAAACGGCAAAACTGAACATGTGGGACCCATAAACGCCCAGTCTGAGTCACTGCTGCAGGAGCCCCTGCCGGGCACAGCTCCTTCCCCTGGCACCGGGATGTCACCTCCCACATTAACACATGCATGGGCTACAGGGGGGCACCCCCAAAAGCGGCAGGACACACTGTGCTCCCCGGGCACAGGAGGTGTGAGCTGCAACGTCCTCTGTGCCCAGGGCAATTCACACGGAGCCTCTTCCCATCCCAGGAGCTCCCGCCCGCAGGAGGATGCGCAGGACCTGGCAGGGATGTCAGCAGTGCTTAAAACATTAAAAACACAATACCGAGCCCTTTAGTATTATTTGGTTGGTATCTGCGGAACTGCCTGTCTCGTGACAACGCGGGGCAGTGGAACAAGCATGGCACTATTGACGGGGCACTCAGGAAGCGAAAGTTGCTCCTACTTTTGTACAAGAGAACCCCTCTATCTGCAGAGAGGCAGGAGGGGTGTCCCCACACTCCCATCCAGCAAATCCCCTTCCTGCTGGAGCACTTTGGTCTCTCCCAAAGTATCTGCCACTTTTGGAGGCCGTTGGCACAGGCCCCTGCATTCCTCCCGCTTGCCTGGAGACCCGTTCCATCCCCTGCTCCCTGCAGCCCCAGCCCTTGGAGCCACCTCAGGGACCAGGGCCACCAGGGCCACCAGGGCTCGCAGCCCAGGAGCCGGGGGGAGGTTGGATGTGGGGCTGCAGCACATCTGGGCCCCCCTTCCCCCAGGCTTGCACCCGGATGCGGCGGGCTGAAACCTGACTCTGTGTTTTTGCT
>JASSRY010000621.1:4119044-4147243 GCA_032466555.1 Tinamus major | reverse complement strand
GTTGTGGAGTCTCCTTCTCTGGAGATCTTCCAAACCCGCTTGGATGCAGTCCTGTGCCACGTGCTCTAGGTGACCCTTTGTGTGCAGGGGGGTTGGACTAGATGACCTCTAGAGGTCCCTTCCAACCTTAAGCATTCTATGATTCTATGATTGGTTTTTCATTCATCTGTAGTCCTGTTCAGTTTCCATTTATGCATAGGTCAGCATTTACAGTGTATGTAAATTATTTGCATGCCAACAAATGTGTTTTCTGAATGAAATATTTTGTGGGTTTCTGGGCTTCTTTGTAGCTTCTGTCATTGTTCTGTCTGATGCTGATAATGTTTCTTCCTGGCATTCCAAGAAGGGAAAGTGTTAGAGCTGGTTACAGAAACATGAACTTAATTTTATGTTCCTTACTTATGATAGCAAAACGGTGGGTAATTTTCCTTTCTGGGAAATGCCAAATTTTACTGCAATTGTTTGCAAGCACAGTTCTTGTTGACATCAATTTAATAGATACCTTTGAGAAAAGGGGTGCAGGTTGCTTATCTAGAAAATGCAGAATGTTCTGCCTGTGCAAAAGCGCCCGTGGATCAGCTGAGGAAGCTGAGACGTGCTCAGTGCTCTGCTACTGTGAGAGCAGCCTTTTCCCCGCCTCACTCGTGACACTGCTGCACCTGTGACAAATAAGCCAGACCTTGCCCGAGTGCAGTGTTTAGTGCTTAAGGAATCGCAAGTCAGCTTAGTGTGAAGATGGGGTATACAAAAGCAATAGTAAACCTATGCCGTGTGTGTGTATATGTGTGTATATACATATAAAAAACCTAAAGTCATCTATGGGTGCGTATCCACCTGATAATGCACAAGCAGCTTAAACTAAGACTTCACTTTTTAGCCTTTGTTCTGTATATTCCAGCCTAAATTCTCAAGGTGATAGTGGACAGAATATTATGTGCTTGTAAGCTCACAAGTAGGTTTTTGTATTAATGAAGGCCATTAAATTTGCAAGCCCCTCATTACCTCTGAGCTTGCAGCAGTTCCTGGCAACAATAATTTTTATCTCCTTCTTTAGCTTGATTCTTCCCCTGAGAGTGTGATGTCTACAAATCCTGAAGGTGCTCAACTCTGCTGAGCACTAGGAATGGCTAGTTACCAGTCGCTTCAAGGACTACCACATTCCTGGCTTTAAAAGGAACTTAAGGTTACCCACAAAGGGGCCCTTATTTGCAGCCATTCAAAACCTTCATACTAAGGTGACAAGTTTGTGCCAAGAACCTAACATACCTCATAGCAGGTAGAAAAGCTTCCTCCTTAAGCCTCAGGTATGAGAAATGGTTTCTCTTCCCTTTTACATGAGTGGAGTGCTTGCAGATCTACAAGAAGTGCTAAAAACAAGAAGCTCCTGCTTGGGTTACACCCTTTCCTCCTTTTACTTCACTTCTTTCTATGGAAAGTATTAACCGTTTCGGTGAACACTGAGCCAGGTGACAATTTTTTTTCCCCTCATCTTGGAGACTATAGATAGATATTTCAGATGTTTAATTGCAAATATATTACCTAGATTCCCCCCTGAAGTCAAGTTTGAGATGCGTGTGAAAGAAGAGCAGAGTGCTTCAAGTGCCAGACTCTTCTAAGTGCAGTGACTCTGCTGGATGCTTAATTTGGCAGTGCTGTTGATTTGGGTCGTGTAGTGTCTATAGTACAATATTGATTGATGTCATTGAGAAGCTTGTGCCAAAATAAAATGAGAACAGAGAATGATTTTTTTTTTACATTAAATATTATTTGTTTATTAAGAGGTTGTCACAACCTTTTGTTGATCAAGACAAAAAATGCCTGTTTTTCTTCCCCATTTCCCAGCCAGGACTGAGGAATTTAACTGTTTAACAGGGTGGACAAGGAATTGCTGAGTAGTTCTTCAGCTATGTGGTTGTGTTGACTGTAATTGTCCATGCAGAGGAAGTTGTGTCTTCAGCTGGGAAGCCTTTTTTTTTTCTTTTTCTTTCTTTTTTTTTTCCTCTCTTTGAGAAGCCTTCAATTGCCAAAAGAGCTTGTTAAGCTCAGATCTTGTCGCATGCAGAACGCAGTGAGTCTGGTTGCCTGCAGTTTGGCAGTGCCCTAGGGGAAGGTGTGGGGGCTGTGGCGTGGATGAGCACGCTGCCAAGGCGGCTGTGAGATGAAATGGAGTGCCAGCCTTTTATTTTTTCCATGTCTTTAGGAGAACAACTCTCTGGTTTGTGGCAAAGTAGCTGTTAAGCACAAGACCCTGGGAAAGAAGCTCCTTGTCTCTTTCTGAGATGTCTTATGTTTTCCCCCCACTTCCTCTTGCTGGTTGCTGATAAAGTAGTTGCTGACCAGCTCTTTCCTTATCCCACAGAGATCACAGATTCCTTCCTGTCCTCTGCAGCCCACCAGCTTCTGCCTTCTCTTCACCCTTTCAAGCAGAAGCAACAATCTGGCCTTTGATCTATTCGCCACAGATGCTCTCAGACTTTTTTTCCACCCTATGTATTTTTCTG
Organism: Tinamus major; assembly: GCA_032466555.1. Taxonomy (NCBI): domain Eukaryota; kingdom Metazoa; phylum Chordata; class Aves; order Tinamiformes; family Tinamidae; genus Tinamus; species Tinamus major. The sequence goes on along the minus strand of JASSRY010000621.1, from coordinate 4,144,742 downwards.
TATTATTGCTATTTTCCATTAGTACTGTAGCTCAGACTTTGAGCCCTTGTGTACCTTAACTGTATTATTTAGTTGTGTGTGTTGTTGCTTTCAGAAATGAGCTAATATGGGATAATTCTTAAGGAAAATTGCAGGGGAAGAGGGTCCTCTTTGCTTATGCTTTTGGTGACTCTTGACTTCATGTGCAGGCCACCAGAACCCAACAGAGCCGCACACCGCTCTTGCCCAAGGAAGCTGTGTGCGCCTCCACGTCCCCATCGCTCCCCAAGCTTGGCGCACCTCTGTATTTACATCCCAGGCCACTTCTTCAGATGACAAGAGATACTACACCTGCTCCCATGTGCAGTGCCACTGCTTAACCTCACCTTCCCTGTAATTCTTGTTGTGGTGCAGAAATAGGTTGCTGTGAGGACCAACTCGGCAGCTTGGCCATTGTAAGAAAGTGATACACCTATGAAGTGCAACAGAAAGGAGTTCAAAGATCTATAACTGAGAGTTTCTTTGATGTTAGAGCCGTGTGAAGCGTTTACAGGAGTGGGACCCTAGCTCCTCAGCCTCTCTGTATCCTCCTCTGGTTTATTTGCAGAGCATCCAGCAGAGCACTTCTCCGGTTAGAAACTGCTGTATTGGAAAAATGCTGCAATCACTTAGTGCCACCTCAAGTGGAACTTGTGTGTTGGCAGTTTCTCAGGTTTGCTTTGTATAGTACAGGAAATTTGGAATCTTTTTTCCTTGTCTCCATCTTTTTCTTTCTACATTGTAGGGATGCTGGTCACAAATGTCCAGTAGACAATGAAATTCTGCTTGAAAATCAGCTATTTCCTGACAACTTTGCTAAACGAGAAATCCTCTCGTTAACGGTGAGGTGTCCCAACAAGGGCTGCTGTATGAAGATGGAATTGAGGCATTTAGAGGTGAGAATGAGTTTTGAAAATATGAAACTTTGGGAAAGTAAAAATTCAAATTAACTTGAAATAAGTGGTTGTACCTGATGTCTGTTTATGCTCATTCAATGTATTGTTTGTTCAAGCCAAACTGTTTGTCTTTAGTGTAACTGTAGTTAGATCATTCGCAAGTGAACAACATAGTGCATGAAAAAATATATTAATACATCTTGGTCTTCAGGATAATCCTTGTTTGCCTTTGGATGAACTTTATTGGCGTACAAGTTGCATGAAGTCAGCTTAGTATTTCCACCCAGCAGTCAGATATTTTTGATAAAATGGAAATAGTTCCTTGGTTTGGAAAAAAAAAATACACTGCTGTACGGCTAAGGGTGCAGCTCAGTTTGCTAGAGGGCCCTGTTAAAGCTCTGAGTGGGGAAGATCCCCACCTGAGCAGGGGGGCTGTGAGCAGCTGTCAGAGCTAAGTCACTGCAGGGATGTAGGTGTTGGCTGGCACAGAGTCAGGAGCCATAGACTGTTCCTGTGGCACCGGGACAGCTGGGAGGTGGCACCTTTCTGCAATGTCAAATCCTCCTTTTGCCCTGCTCAGGAGCACCAGCTGCAGTGTGACTTTTCCACCATGGAGTGCCCACAGTGCCAAGGATCCTTCCAGAAGAACCATGTCAAAGAGCACATGACACAGGAGTGCCCGAGACGTCAGGTCTGCTGTCCAAACTGTGCCACGTCCCTTGCTTACGAGGATAAAGAGGTACTGAAAAAAGACTCTTGCTGCTGGCAAATATAGCAAAGTTGACCATATGAAATGGTTACCAAACAGGGAAAATGCTAGCAAAGATCATCACCCTTTCATTGTTAAATGTGTGTGACATGATTAACTCTGCATTTCCTTTTTTATTCTCCCTACCGTAATGAAGCTGCACGACCAAACGTGTCCACTAGCCAATGTGTTCTGTGAATACTGCAATACAGTCCTCATCAGGGAGCAGGTAAGACCGGCCTTCTGTCTGGAGCGGGGCTTGCGAGAGGAGCGGGGCACGCGGGGCACTGCACAAGAGCGGAGCTGCGCGTGGACACATATCTGAATGGAGTGCGTGAAACGTGCATGGAGCGCTATGTAAGAGTGGAGCGTGCTGCTTTGTAGGAGCAGAGCATGGTCTATAGCAGAGGAGCACACGCTTTATAGAAGTGGAGGCGTGGAGAGCACATGCGGGCCCTATAGAAGCGGAGGTGTGTGGCGGGCACACATCCTTTATGGGAGCGGAGGCACACAGAGCAAGCGTGTGCTTGATGGGAGCAGGGGTGTGCTTGATGGGAGCGCGTGCGCACTTGATGGGAGTGGGGGCTCATGGAGTGGGGGCGCGCGCTTTATAGGAGTCAGGGCAAATGCAGCGTGTGCCCACTTGATAGGATTGAGGGTGTGTGCTTCATAGCAGCAGGGGTGCAAGGACTGCATGTGCTCTATAGGGGCACGGGCTTTACAGGAGTGGTGGCGTGTGCTTTATAGGGGCAGGGACTGTGGAGTGCACGTACGCTCACACATGCTTCGCAGGAGTGGGGACGGGTGGAGTGTGTCCTCCTTACACAGAGTGCGTGCTTTATAGGAGCATATGCCCGTGCCTTATAGAAGGGGAGGTGCACGGAACACTTAACAGGAGCGTGTGCGCTTTATAGGAGCAGAGGGGCGCACCTTATAGGAGCAGAGTTGCGCAGAGCGCGCGCGCCTCATAGGAGCAGGGGAGCGCAGAGTGCTTCATAGGGCCACGTGCACCTTAAAGGAGCGGAGGCATGCGGAGCACGTGCGGGTGCTTCCCAGGGGACGGCGCGGAGGCGCATGGAGCGCGTGGGCACTTCGGTGGGGTGCGCGTGCCTTATAGGAGCGGAGGGGCGCGTACTATAGGAGTGGAGAGGCACATATACTGCGTGCGTGCTTCACAGGGGCACACACGCCATATAGGAGCAGAGGCGCTCCAAGTGTGCGCGCTTTTCAGGGGCGTGCGTGCCTCGTAGAAGCGTGCGCCGGTGCTTCGGATGGGTTGCACACCTTAAAGGAACGGAGGCGCGTGGAGCACATGCACCTTATAGGACCAGAGGGGCGTGCTTTATAGGAGTAGAGGTGCGCATAGCACACGCATGCTTCGCAGGGGTGCGGGCGCTTCAAAGGGGCATGGGCGCCTCGCGTGGAGCACACGTGGGCACTTCGCTAGGGATGCGTGCGCCTTATAGGAGCGGACGCATGCGGGGCATGTGTGCCTTATAGGAGCGGAGGCGCATGCAGCGCACAGCATGGGGGCGCGCGCACCTTATAGGAGCAGAGGAGCGCGCCTTATAGGAGCGGAGGCGCGTGGACGCTTCGCCAGGGATGAGCGCGCCTCATAGGAGTGGAGGCGTGCAGATCGCGCAGGCGCTTCGCCAGGGATGGGCGCGCAGGAGCTTCGCTAGGGATGCGCGTGCCTTATAGGAGCGGAGGCGCACAGAGCGTGCGCGGGCGCTTTGCCAGGGACTCACGTGCCTTATAGGAGCGGAGATGCGAGGAGCGTGCGCGGGCGCTTCGCCAGGGTTACACGAGCCTTATAGGAGCGGAAGTGCGCAGAGCACGTGGGCGCTTCACCAGGGATGAGCGCGCCTTATAGGTGCAGAGGTGCGTGGAGTGCATGCCTGCTTTATAGGATTTTACCAGTGGTGCACATTGTTCAAGAGCAGCCCGTAGGAGCGTGGCTCACTCTCTTTGTGATATCTGTTCATGCGCCATTTATGTGTGGAGTTAGAGTGGTGCTTGACGGGAGCCACAGTGACGTGCACTCTGCTCTCTTGTAGATGCCCAACCACTATGCCAACGATTGCCCTACAGCACCTATACCCTGTTTCTACAGTGCCTTTGGGTGCCCAGAGAAGGTAGGTGCCTGTCTTTCCCCATTGGGGCATATTTTTGCATTTTATTCTTCTTTTTCTTATTTCTGTAAGTTTTGGCTGCTGACAGGAACTGTCAGGGTACCCACTGATGTGGGCCTTTAGTTTTTCAGTTTCTTTTGGATTGTTAGAAAAATAAATAAAAAATAAAATAAAATATAAAATGTAAGCTAAAAAAGGAGCAGACACACATACTTTTTATTATTTTAAGATGCTCATTGTTCATCTGGTATTGGTCTTTCCAAAAGCGCTGTTCAAATTTAACCGCTGTCTCTGTGGCCAATTAATTTTATGCTCGTTTGGGTTGTAATCTGTCTGTTTGTTCTCTCCTTTCATTTCTTTTCCAATAGTCTTTTTCATTTCTTGCTGTGACCAAAGACACATAGCAGGCAGCAAAGGAAACCTGAGAATGCAGTTTACTCAAATTAGAGCATGCTTACTTTCCTTTTTTTTCTTCCTTTCCTGTCATGCAGGAATGGTTGTGCACTCTTTCTAAGAATGCATTTTTTTATTCATTGTTTTCCCCACAGCTCTCTTATTTGTTATTGCATTTGGGAGCTAGAAGTCACTGCAGCAGCTCAGTGAAGAGAATGCAAAGCTGATTTAGAGCACTGAAAAATACCAAATACATGTTTAGCATGGAAGGATTCCTAATACTTTTTCCCTCTGCCGCTCTTTTGAATTGAGAAATATTTGTCTATTTTAACTTGCACCTCTTACGTTTCTCAGTTTGTTTCCTGTGGTGGTTTGGCTTCTTCTCTTACTAAAATGCTTCTCTGTCATATTGCCATACTTGATTGACAACCCGTTTCTTCTCCCATAAGGATGTGAAGCAAACAGCAATTTAGTTTTCCCCAGAGCCCTTTTTAAGTTGTGATTGCAGATAAAGTCCCTGTGTTCCTAATGCTGTGCCTCATGTTAAATTGCAGATGCAGAGGAATGAACAGGCGCGACACATGCAAGAGTTCACACAGGTTCACATGAGAATGATGGCTCAAAGTTTTCAAAACATCAGCGCTACAGCTGCGAATCCTATACCCTTTATCAATGGCCTCCCCTTTGAGCCTACTGTCTTCTCCCATGTCTCACACGCCCCATACAATTGCAACCCAGAAGTCGAAAACTTCAAAGAAACTATTCAGCAGCTGGAAGGTCGCCTGGTGAGGCAAGATCACCAAATCAGAGAGCTCATCGCTAAAATGGAGACTCAGAATATTCACGTGGCGGAGCTCAAACGCACCATCCGAAATCTGGAGGGGAAAATTACTGAAATGGAGGCACAACAGTGTAACGGTATTTATATCTGGAAGATTGAGAACTTCAGTGGACTTCAGAAAGCCCAGGAAGAAGAGCGACCTGTTGTGATGCACAGTCCTGGCTTCTATACTGGAAAACCTGGCTACAAGCTGTGCTTGCGCCTACACATCCAGTTACCGAGTGCTCAGCGCTGCGCTAACTTTATATCTCTGTTTGTCCACACTATGCAAGGAGAATATGACAGCCACCTACCCTGGCCTTTCCAAGGCACGATACGGCTTTCTATTTTGGATCAGTCAGAAGGACCCGAGAGGCAAAATCACGAAGAAGTCATGGAAGCCAAGCCAGAGTTGCTGGCCTTCCAGAGACCAACAATTCACCGCAATCCAAAAGGTTTTGGTTATGTGACTTTCATGCACCTGCAAACCCTGAAGCAGAGAACCTTTGTAAAGGATGATACCCTCCTGGTGCGCTGTGAGGTCTTAACGCGGCTGGACTTTAACAGTCTCCGCAGAGAGGGGTTTCAAGCTCGCAGTACTGATGGGGCTGCCTAACCTTAAAGCCTTAAATGGAGGAATGGAGTCGCTCACCATGTTCAGGCACAGATTATGAGCATCCTTCCCTGTTTATGTAGACTCGTTGTGCAAAGATCTTAAGACTCAGTGTGTGAATCGGTGTCCTTCTGCAGTCTAACGTGGTTGATCTTCACCTGAACAGAACTTGATGTCTCTGGTACAGGTTTTTTATCTGGGGGTCACATGTTTAAACATTACTTAACATTCTTCGTAATGTACATAGCTACATGTGTGGCAAGCTAATGAAATGAAATGTTGTCAGTAATCAAAGGTTAATTGCCCACAGAAGAATCCTATGGAAGTACCTGGACATCTCTGCTTGGTGAGGCTAAGTCACATCAGAAAAGACCTTTGTGCCTTGGAACATATGTACTTATGCTGTAGCAGGGAAATATTTGAATTAGTAATGCTGAGGATTGTGGGGGGGTGTTTTGTTTTACTGATCTCAGGGAAGATTCGCCTTGGGATTGAGATGATTTCTATGCTGACTCATCAGGAGTTCAGAATTGGCCGTGCTTTGCGTGAAATCCTAGATCAGGGTAAGGCTTTGTTGACCTCACCTAAAGCGAGACGTGCTGTGAGAGGAGATGCTTCCCTCCTGTCAAGTTAGCTTCAGGGAGCTGCATGTTGATGTGGAGCTGGTACTAGCATTTGTGAAAGACCCGTGGTCATGTTGTGCAGGAAGCCAAGTGACTCTGAGCTGAGTTCACTGAAGAAATGTGTGAAAGGTGGCCTGAAAGTATCCCCAAATCCTCGTTGTTTGAGCGGTCTTTATGTAAGTGTGATTCCAGGCCAGCTGTGTCAATCAGCGTTGCTAGAGAGGCCGTGTAGCATTAGAATAGGACACTGCTGTCCTGGTAGGACCTCCCCCCCGTCCCCTGTTGCAGGACGTTTTTCAGGTTGTGAGTGGATGCACCACCAAAGGTAACTGTATGTACTTCCTTGGTAAGATATTCCAGATTTTTTTTGTACCGTTGGTCAAACCTAAATTTGCACCGAAGTTGAACTTGTGACCTAAAATTGCATTCATTCACGTGATTCCACGGTGTCCTGGGGCCACACAGAGGTCTCCTGTTATTTCTCAGGGGCCAGCTGGGTGTGTCGGCACCGAAGAGCCATGGTATCTCTCTGTCCCGCTCGATAACGGGAGCTGGGCCACCCTCAACGTTTTGGAGGGGTAGGAAAGCCTTCCAATTAGTGCGAGGAAAAGACAGCAACCCTGTTTCTTCTCCAGAAGAAAAATCTGGCTTCCATACTGGCCCGTTTACCAAACACTAGATTTGCTATTTAAAGAATTTATGAGCTTCCTAAAATTGCATATATTACTGTTTTCTATCCTGCATGTTTATATGCTATATAAATTTACTTTGACCAGTCAAAGCAGAGTAGTTTGAGTTCCCTGGTGCTGACATAAGTTTTTAAAATATTGTGGTGCTAAGTTCTGAATTTTGCCTTTAAAAAGGGAGAGAGGGAGGGAAGAATTGTTCATACCAGAACGTAAGTACACAGGCAGATACAGAAGAACTAAGCCATATATAAGCATATATTTTGGGTTATTTCTCCAAACTAGTGAAGCAACCTAAAGACTTAAGACATGGCAATGGAAAAGATACTGAAAAAGCATCCTGGTACTTACCCTCACATAAGCAATCCAGAAAGCCTCGTCAGTCAGGAAAGTGCATACTTAATATGTACTTAAAACACAGAAAGCAAATTAAAGAGCACTATAGTATATTCATTTGGGGGCAGTTCTCTGCTTACCTGCATGAGATCAAAAATCCCAGGATGCAACATGTTTTTTTTTTTTTCATCGTATCCTGCTGAATAAAGTTTATTTTGCAGATGGAGCCTATTAATTGAAGAGGGATTATAATCAATGGAGTATTGCAGCTGCTGAAGCCTGAACTTCTTGGCTAATGGTAAATGCAGGCAGTCTCACTGATATATTTAATCAGCTTTATTTAGACTAATTCTGTGCATTTGGAGGACAGGTGAAGGGTATATTACTCAAAATACAAAAAGATCATGCTTTAAAATTACATGTCTTTTAAAATGTCTTTTGTTTGCTACATGAAATAGCCTCTACCTGTTAGCTGAATTGTTTGAGAGTGTCTTCAGTTGTGGCATTCCTAGGTGTTCAAACTATTCTTAACCACGGGCTTCTAATGTATGTAACTGTGCCCAGGTCAGGTAAACACAGAAGGCAGTTCTTAACACTGTACCGGAGTTCTCCAATCTCTTTTTTTCAGGATGGTAGTTCTCTGTTTTTTGATTTGTTTGGTTTTTTTTCAGGAGAATGGTAGGAAGTTTTGTAGTTTAGGAGCTTCTTCCAGACTCAGTTCTTTCTCAGCCTCAGTGATACTAACAAAAATGCTTAGTCTGTCCCCTAAGGGTTATAACCAAGTTCCACTAAGTGCGTTAATACTTTCCTCTTGAAGTTTTGCTCACAAACGTTCAAGTACAAGAAGCTGCGTTTTTGATTTGAAAGCTCAAGCTGGAAGCTCAGTTTGGTGGCCGGTTCAGGGGTTTAAGTGATTCATCTTAATATTGTACAGTAGCACAACCCAATAGGACATAGAAAACTAATGCATGTGTAATAACTGTATTGACCACAGTAACATGAATGCTACAGTCACTGCTGCTACTTTACTGGTTTTGTATCTTAACATTACCAGGAAAAACTCTGAATAATGCCACATTACTATAATGTGAGAGTTTTATATGAAAAACTTTCATAGCTGATTTGCTAAATATCAGTTAAAATGGTTCTGTTTTGATAAATTGCAAATGTTTATTCATCTTCTTGTTTGACTTTTCTCTTTTCCCCCACCTTTCAGACTACTCTGTTTTAACTGCGGTTCCAGAGCACTTTCTTGCAAATATCATTTCCAGCTAACAGAAGAACTTGTGAGTCTAGGTGGTTACCATCTCAGATGCAGTCCTGCTGGCTTCCAACTTCTAAGGCTGGAACTAAAAGGTTCAGTTCCTGTGTGAAAATGTACTTTCACTGAAACAGCTTTGTTGGTTTGTTTTTTTCCTTTTTTCCCCTCTCTTCCTCAAACTTGATTGCTTTTTTAGGAATACATCTAGTGGACTGTGGTATAGACAAGAAATGCTTGAATGGAAGCAGAAGGGTATGCAGCCTTAAGAACTGTCTCTAAAGCAAATCCAGAGTAATACGGGGATTGAACCAGTTTCTTGTTTCAGGAATGGAGTACTTTGGCTCTGTAACTGTTTATGCTTTGCTGCGTTATTGGATCTCAAGGTGTTTCAGAAGGTGACTTATCTTCACTATCTTTCAAATTTCTATTGTCTTGAACTTATCTAAAGTCAGACACTCCTAGTATATGTATTTGCAAAGCTGCTATGGCACAAATTTTCCAAGTCTAATATATTGCAGATGTGTTTTCTTTTTGCCTCTGAATGTCTCTCCCTGCAGGGCAGGGCAAACTGTTTTACTAAAATGTTGATATGTCGTGTATGTTGGAGTTCAGATGCATAAGATGTATTGACTTGTTTTTAGGTGGTCTCATGATGTGCCTGGTCATGTTCACTATCAAGGGGTTAAACTTGCTAATGAAATAAAATTAGAATGGCTTTTCTAGTCTTATTTGGAGACACTTTCTCCTCAGATGTAATGATGGCTGATGCTGAAAGTTATTCTGAGATCACTGTTAAAGGTTTATGTTGGTTGCATTTGAACAGAATGGAAGTGCTTCTGTTCTCGGGGAAGTATCAATAGATTGTTTAATATATTTTGCAATTAATGCACAGCTATATTTCTGACAGGATTTTGAAAAATAAACTAATTAAACTGTGCAGTATGTCTCATCTTTATTCATCTGAGGGACTGTTTATAAGGGTTAACTGCTACAGGACCTGTCCAGTAATGCTGCATTCAGGTGGGTTTCATAGTTGGCTGGTTTATACTGAAGGAGATCATCTGTCATATTGTGTTTGCCTGCTATCAAAATTAAGATGTAATTTACGAACAGGTACTTCTGACAATGAATAAAGCTAACAGAAGACAGCTAGTCTTCTAGCTAGTGTAATTGATAATAAATTAAGCCTTCCTGTAACGATGCTGTTGCTTATGATGCATCTCCAAAAAAATGCCCATCACCTATTTGTATGTCCATGTCTATATAAATACAAATACATGAAAATAGGTACTATATACTAATAGACCTGGTGGTCTGCTAGTGAAACAAGAATGGACCAGATTTTCTGACTGTCTTTTGTGTAAATAGCAGTTAATTGCAAGAGATGTGACCTAGGGCTCTGTTCCCAGAAAAGCAATGGTCATGCACTAAAGGTGTTCATCTGGAAAAAGAAAGCTCCCTATGCAGTTCAGTGCTAGAGGTTACCAGGTGGGGGCTGCAGCTCTTGTTCAGCATCTTTAGATCCTCTGTGCATTTACCATGTTCGAAGAGTCATGAAAACCTAGCCTTGCTTCATTAGCTCAGGTGCAGGGCAGGAATGCTGCTGTCCTGCGGGGGAGGCAATAAAGCAAGAGGGTAATGGTCCAGACCCTACAGTTCGGAAAACAAGGCCTGTCTAGATGAAATGAGTAATTGGTTGATGAATTGTGCCTGTTGTACATTATAAGAGAAGACTAGCGAGGAAAGAAAAAATCCACCATCAACCACCACCCCTCTCCCACCCTGTTCACAGAGGAAATGGTTATGCTTGTGTGGAGACTAGCCCAAGGAAGCTCACGTCGCTCAGCACTGTCTCCTCCCTTTGCTTTCCCAGCACTGAGCCTGTCCCCTGCAGCTTGAAGCCTCTGCGAGGACCCTGCTGAGCCCACGGCTCTCACAGGCGCAGAACAAGCTGAGGGACCTCAAGACAAAGTTTCCGAATCTGAAGCCCTCATGTCTTTTTCCTTTCCTGGTTCTTTCTGTTAAACTTCTCACTTCCTTGCTAAAATTACATATCTGTGAGCAGAGAGGCACTTCTTAAAGCCTTTAAGCACATCTCATCATGTCTGAAGACTTTGTGCTATTTCTGCTGTCTTCTCCAGTTGGCAAATAACGATTTAAAAATCCTGACACTGTGTGAGAGGCAGAGATGGAGAAACAATTTCATTTCCCTGTTAGCTTCAGATCAGTCCTTGCCTGATGAGCCACCTTTTCCTTTCAGCTGCTGCTCCAGCCAGTCCCTGCTCTACCGTCCCCCTGGGCATTGCTCAGGCTGCCACACAGCCCTGGCTGGGGCCTCCCTTGGCTGCCCAGGCCCAGGACAGGCCTTCCTCGCCTCCTTCCTCTCGAGCTCCCTAGGGGCTGGCTCGTCAGTCCTCCCTGAGGTACCGGCCCTTCCGACCTAGCTCAGCTGCCTCGCAGAGCTGCCAGCCTGGAGCAAGGGAAGGGGGAGGCCACATGTGTGTTCTGTCGTCCCTCACCATGGTGAGAAGGGAAAGCTCTAAAGCGCCAAGAGCCCAACGCTGACAGAGCGGTACTTTATCAGTAGGATGGTGGTAGGTTTGGAAAAAAACAAAAGACACAGCACCCTCTTAGCATATTAAAAGCACAACAGGTCACTTGCTAAAAAAATCCCATAATGACCTGTACTAAAGTATGAATCTTAGTTTTCTTACACTTTCCAGACAAACCAATTTCTAAGCAACTTAGCTTATTGTTAATATGCTACTAAAAGCAACAAGAGGATCTTAGTTCCACATGAACTTAAGGAGAAGTTTCTTAACAGTGAGGGTGACAGAGCCCTGGAACAGGCTGCCCAGAGAGGTTGTGGAGTCTCCTTCTCTGGAGATCTTCAAAACCCACTTGGACGCAGTCCTGCGCCACGTGCTCTAGGTGTCCCTGTGTGTGCAGGGGGGTTGGACTAGATGATCTCTAGAGGTCCCTTCCAACCTTAACCATTCTGTGATTCTGTAATCTTGTTTCACTTATCTTTGAAAACAGTTTTTTGCAGACTTGGACCGATTCTCTTATGGGCCATGCATACTAGTGATGACAAGTTGTTTTCTTCTTGTCTTCCAAGTAAATATTCCTCTCTGTGACTGCTAGCCTAACTCTGGGCTACTTGTGTCAAGTACAATTAATCTCCTCTTAGTGCAAAGTGACTGAATTTTACTTGTCAAATCAAGCTGACTGTATCTTTTTAAAAGGGAGTTTTTAGGAGTCCTTAGATTTGGAGATAACCGGGACTACTTAGACAGCAGTGTGAGCAACTGTGTTATTAAAGGTCCTGTTTCTAAATTACCTCTTGCAGCTTAACGGTGGTCACTGGGCAAGACCTGTAGCTCCCAGAAAACTCCAGCACAGGCAAAGTGAGGATGATGCCCCTGGAACAGCCCATTACAAGGAAAGTGGGAACACACAGACCCCCATGTGTGGGGTGAAACACCTCATCCGCTCACACACTCACTATCTTTCAGTTACTTCTTCATCTACTACTTTGCCTCCTTTTCAGTCTGTGAGTCCTATCAGGACATTAAATTGAACTCCTAAAAAGCAAAGTAACATAGTATTTCCAGAAAACTGTGCTAGCTTCTAAATTGGTATAGCAAACTCCTAAGGGTCACCAGCAAAACACTTGTTGTTAACAGGGTAATGATTCCCAAGTCATGAACAATTTTCTGGAGGATCAGGCAGGGCTTAGCATGTAAGACTACAAGCTTTCATACATTCATCCTGCTATTCGCATGGCAAGTGTTGCAGACCACTCACACAGCTTCTCACAGAACTGTAATGGCCAATGCATTTTAAAATCAGGTCTCCCAATACACCAAAACAGCACGAGATGCATTAGATAATCAATAAGAAATGCACATTACCAGCAGCATGCCCTCCCTTCGTGGGTTTAATGGTTTCCACCACTAAAATTCTTACTGAGTGTCCATCCCTTTCCAGGACTTTACAGCTGGTCCTAACATACCTAGTTTTAGGCCACCTTAAACTTCTCTGCCAAGAGTTACCTTGCAGAACTGCTGCGGGCTGGACACCAGTCCTGCGGGTGGATGGTTCGGCACTGCGGGATGGCAAGTGGCACAGCAAGGAATACATCCAAAGAAGCAATTCTGCTTCAAAGGAAAATTGGAACAAATCTTTCCTCTTGTGTGACCTGCAACATTCAGCACTAACAGATCATCAAAAACAGTCATAGGTATTGTCCTTTAAATATGTAAACTGATCATTTACAGTGCATTTAACCATAGCATTTCCTTGCTTCCCTTCAAAGTCCTAAGATTCAGCTGTACACTCTATTCCTAAAAAGGGGCAATGGGCAGTTTTGGCTTAAGAGAGTCCCCTGCTGTCCAGTGACCTGAATAATTGACATCCCCCATCCACACTTTCCATGGAATGTTTTTCAAGATCAACTTTCTAATAGACTGCAGGTTTGTGTAGCTATTACCCAAGTTGGAAAGAAAAGTTAAGATTTGGTGGCAGGATCCTTAGACCTGCTTTCACAGGCAACTACCCCGACCAAAAGCGAACCTTCCAGTGAGGCTGCAGCCTCCTTAGATGCTAGAGAAGCCTATGAGGAGATTGTTGCAGGGCTGCCCGGTAGCATTAGAACACCCAGCACACCCAGAACCTGCACTGGTTTAGGTCTCCCCGTTCAGCGTGCACACCATTATGTCTGAGGGAACTTTTTTTGCTTATGAGCCCTTTGGAGGGCAGTAAGGTAGAGCTCAACACAAGCCTGTGATCAATATTACTCACTATCTGCCTCTACAGAACCACACTATTTAGTTAAACCTGGCTTTATCAGCTTCAGCAGACAGACCCCTGCGTAGCACTCCGAGGAGAGCTGCATGGATAGAGCTGCACAGCAGCTCTAACCAGGAAGGTGTCACCGTCTGCTCGCAGGCCGGCGTTTGCCACAAGTTGTGCAAGTGGCTGTCTGGGGCTTGGCCCTCCTTCCCCTCCAAGAACTAATTTTCTGCAGTAATAGCAATGTGTTGTGCCCTGTACAGCACAAACAAAATGAACTTACCTGCTTTCAGGGTCACCTCACATCTCCATGAATGCCAGAGGCTGGGAACAGCTGCTTAGCAGATGCATCATGGCACGTAGATGCACATGAAGGCTGCAGCACCGAGGTGTGTGCGGCTCCTGCTGCGCGCAGCCTCAGCGAAGGGAATCCTGTTTGCAAGGGAGGGAGATCAGAAAGAGCCGCTGTGGGTGCACATGGGAGCTGAGGGGGCAGCCTGCCCACTCCTGGGCAGAGAGCCTGTCTGCTCCTTTACTTCAAGGCTCTCAGAACCGACCTGAGGCTCCCATGCTAAGAGCACATCCCACAAAAGCCAAGTACTAACAGCACATCTGAACAGCAAATACCCCCTTCCTCCAACAACTTGCTTTCCCAGTTTCACTTACCCAGTCACAGCTGGTGCAAATGCACAGTGCCAGATGCATCCGTGATTTCTATTTAAAATCCCTCTGAGCTGTGGCAACCACTTTTGTACGCGGGGCTGTGCAGGCATAGGGCTGCTGCTCCAGCGGGCTCTCACTTCACCGCATGCACTAGCAAGGGCGCTCACGCAGCTAAAAGCAAACGCGAGGCAGGTGGCTCTTAACCAGCTTGCACGGTGAGAGAGCGTTTCTGCAGCCAGAGGGACGGTGCAGGCAGCGAGGCCACCGAAGCAGGGGGTAACAAATGCTGCCAAGCCTCATTACTTTTGTGCTTACTGCTGTTCCAAAGGGCTGGACTTTCAGAGCCTTCCTTTGAGAGGGCACCGCTCAGCTGGCGCTGGCGCTGCTGCCACGGCCAGTGCAGGACGCTCACGTCTCACGGGGGCCGGAGCCACAAGCAGGGCAGGGACCTGGCGCGGGGCGGCAGGGGGGCCCGCGGGCTGCAGGTGGCAGCAGCGCCGGCCGCCCCGAGCGGGGCCTCGCGCAGCCCACGGCTCCCGCGCAGCCGCTCCGCACAGAGCCAGGCTCACGGGCTGAGCCGAGCAGCAGGAAGAGCCTGCGCTTCACAGTGTCCGCACGCAAGCGAGCCCGCCCCGCGCACAAGCCTCCTGCGCCTACTCTAAGGACCAATAAGAAGAACCACCAGAAGCAGCTGGAGCTTCTTTTAGCAGTAATGGCTATAAAACATTCTAGGAGGGCTAAGGGGAAGATGATGCATGGCCCAGATTTTGTCATTTCTCACTGACATTTAACATGCACATGTTTCATTCTGCCACCTCTCCGCTGACACTGCTGCAGCTATGGACTTCAACTTGGCGTACCTCATGTCTGCCCTCTCTGATCCTCCAGGAGCCTGAGCAATTCTCACATATGCTCATACACTCATGTTTAAAAATAAGGTAATTTTCAGTGATGATAGCATCTGAGGAAAACCTCTCAATGTGAGCCAACACAGCCGTCTCCATAAATTTCAGTACCAAAAAGACTGATTCTGTGACTCTATTTTCCAGTATATCAGAGGTTGTAACTTACTCCATAAGAATTATGGACTAGCTCTTGGCATAACTGGGAGTTACCTCTGAAGCCTCATGACAGATACTTCAAAGTGACTCCCTGAATATTGCCACAATTTATAACTACTGCAGAGCTGTATGGTATGCTACAAGGTTAGGCTAGGAAACACCCTTCACATTTCACTGAAACCGTCCCTCTAGCCAGCTATTTCCTTTGCTCACATGCTTCCTTCATCTCTGCCCTCTCCCATATGGTCATTTGTATGCAGGTGCATCCCCTGTCACACTCACCCCATCAGTGGCCTAGAGAGCATGCTGGCTTGTACAACTGGCAACTATGAACCAGTAAGGAGAATTTCCAGCTCACTACTTCTTCACTGGAATCACTATTTCCTTTTATCATTGGGACTTGAGAAATTCACCCCAAACTGCTAACGCACCCCAAGCCACACTTGCCTCTGTGCTGCAGCAGCTTTCACTGGGCCTGGCAAGGTGCCTCTGGCACAACCCGGCTCCTGGAAGGATTTAACTTGCACAGAGAGGCACGTAACCTGACACAGCAATCAGACACACTTACTCTCCCAGGTGGAAATAATGATTGAGTAAAACACATGCAGGTGCTCAAGCTCTTCAGGTGCGCTCGCATTGGCGTGTGAGTGAAAGGCAGCCAATTCACAGGTGGAAAGCAGTAGTTATCACACACAGTTTGAGCACTGTATTAGGCAGACCAAGCTGTTTGCTGCTCCGACTGCTAAGCTGCTTTAAAAGCTTGCACTTATGTTTTGAAGCTTTTGTTGGTTTAAAGTGCTCCCTGCCCTTGCCACAAGCTATTGTGATAGCAAGGGGGCAGCAAGTGCTCTCGGAACTGCTGAATAAGTAACAAAATTCCACTTAAGCCGTTGTTGAGCTGCCAGATCTATGCCAGTTTGAAAAATGAGTAAGACGTCGAGTCATCTCTTCCTTGCACAGGGAAAGACCAAATAGTAGCCACACTCTGCCCCCTCTAAGAGCAAAATGTGCTTCCCAGGAGCCTGAGCGCTGGTGGGAAGGCAGCAGGCTGACTTTACGTGCTGAATTTCCAGTGCTCCGCAGGAGGGACACTTCCCTCTGCGAAACTCCCTGAATACCGCAACGGCTGGCTGTGCTCCACAGTAATATCCTTAGCTTGTGACTTGTGTGTTCAGCAAGAGAAGATGGGAAATTTGGAGAGCACACAAAGGTTCAAGGACTTTCCTGACACATCCTGTGCTTGAATAAGTCTTGTTTTCTCACTTTTCTTTGCCACGGGTTTCCTGAGCTCTGCTGCCAGGTCGCTCCATGCAGGAAGCAGCAATTACCCGTGTGGCCGTACCTCCAAAGGAGAGCACTCGGACCACGTCGGCAGCAGCTGGCGCTGGTCCCTGCGAGCACGAGGCCCCGCTTCCTCCCTGGCTGCAGCTGCCAAGGGCACAGCCAGGACTGAGCTCCCCGAGGAGGTTTCAGAGCCGCACGGAGCCACCGCAGGGCTGCAAAGGGCGATGCTGGGCGGGCGGCCGAGGTTCCTGATGCTCACGCTGAGCCCTGTGGTCCCTTCGTGAGTCAGTTCAGCTCACGAGGCTACCCTACTACCCTACCTTGCGGGAGGGTAGCGCGGCTCTAAGTATTGGGTATTTAGCAGGCAGGCAGTGCTATCTGGCAGGCAGTGGCTCAGTTGTTTCACTAGTGAGCAAAGGAAGAGTGCACGGCACAGCACAGCACAGCTAGCCAGGGCTGGCCCATCACTCTGCCTAAGCGCTGTGGCTGGCTGGAGCAGGACACGCGCCCTCTGCGTTCCCAGCTCGAGTCTCAACCAAGCAGTGCGCTGAGCTGGGCACACAGTGACTCCCACGGGGGCAGCGGGAGCGGGCAGACAGTCTGACCTCCCACCGCTTCCTCGGGCCCTGGTGCCTGACTCATGGCTCACTAAATGGCACTAAATAGTTTCCTTTGAGTGGGCACTTCACCAGAAAGGGCAGACTAATGCAGGGAGGCACTTCCTACCTTCCTCCACCCCTCTTTAAGGCTTGGCCACTAATCAAACTGAAAGACTCAGGGGACTGCTGAAAAGAGCAAAGAGGACAGGCCTGACAGCAATGCAATGAGGAGGGGCATGTCCTTGCCAGTGGCACCGTGCCACAGCTATGAGGGAGCCACAGGGGCAGGCCAGGGTCTACAGAAATGGGAGTGGGAACCATGAGTATCTGCCCAGAAACAGGGATGCCCTCTGGCTTACTGGCTGCTTCCTGCTTCCACTGAACACTTGCGAGGGATTTTAGTTATACAGCACCTAGAAAAGAGGAAAGAGCAAGAGATATTCTGTAATTTGCTCTGCTGAAGGTGCTGGTGCAGTTCCTATGCAGTCATGATTTGTTTTTGTACAAAATAACCTCCCTCGTGTAAGGGTGGGCAAGGCTGAAGGTGGAAGTGGGAAGGACAAAGCGAAAACGCTCTGGTGGCACAGTGGTAGTTCCAGTACAAAGTGAGGAGGAGGAATCAGGGCTCTAGTCTTCATTTTGCGAAGTGAGAGGGTGTGAAAATATGAGGGCAGGAAGAGACCAGGAGGGAAAGGCTTTTGCTGCCTGGAATTTCCCCAGCTTAACAGATCTCCATCTGCCCCCAAGTTTCACAGTTGTGAATGAGGAGAGAAGCTTGCTTTCACTTACATCGCATCAGTACCTAAAAATTGCCCATCTTCAGGCTTTCCTAAGTGTGAGAGAGACCCACAGACAGTGAGCTTATTTCTGCAGGCCAGCTTTGGTGGGCGCAGCAACAGCTGTGCATGGGCAGTATATTTTGCTCTTAACATAGGACGTGTGCTCCTGGCTCTGGCCAGCGCAGTGCCAATTAGTGCCACCAACTTTCACCAAGTTACAACACAAATCACCCTTCTCTTGCTAGAACTGCCCATGTAACGTGATATCAGCTAATGAGAAGTGTTCCTGGCCCATGACCCTGGTCACTGGCACAGGGGAAGAGCCACGTGTTGTCAGGAAGGAGCAGGGAGTGCAGTCAGGAGGCAGCTTCTGGGCTGCGTGGCTGCACCGTGGCTCCCGTTGGCTCTGGCAGCTGCTCCGTGAATTCCTGCTCAGGCTGATGGGCCGTGATCTGCCCACGGCCCAAGGGAGGGAGGCCGCAGCATCGCACAGCACCGGCTGACTGCAGAGCACGGAGCAAAGGCGGGAGATCCAGCCAGTGTGAAGGTTACTCTTCCCCATGCTATGTTAAGCAGACAATGCCACACAAAATACAGGCTATCTTGGGTTTACATATATAAATGTTACATAAATGCAATGATTAATTGATAATGAATGCTTAGGGAGGAATTATCTCTATGAATACAGCCTGAAACAGCCACTTTTCAGTCTGTAGACTTGAGACTGTAAACATCAAAAAAAAAAATCCTCTAAAGGTAACCCACTGCTATTAGGACCTAAAAAGAAAGGGCAATGTGCAACATGAGAATCATTCCAAACCTACTGCAGTTCCCATGCTGGCAGCAGCGCCAGCACCTTAATCGCAACAAGATTTTACTGGATTTCTTCACAAAGAAAATTTAGAAATAAGCCAGGTGGCTGCTCATCCAGGAGGGGACTGAAGCAGCTCAGTTTGTTGGCAATAAAACCACCCTGCTTGCCCAAGTCTGCTGAGACCTCTCGGTAAGTTTATGAGCAGAATTGTAAAACACAGAGAATAAATTACTTTTAAAAAGAGAAGACAACACTAGAACTGGCAGAAGGAAGAGAGATTTGATAAGACGGGAAGTGACATAATCTAGATAATCATTGAATTAGAAGGTAACATGCAGATTTTTGGAGCTGGTGAGAGAAATTCTCTCTTCTCGTACTGACACCTTGCCCAGGAGGCTTTCTCAGGCTACTGGGAGCAGCAAAGACCTGCCCTGTGCCCCTAGCACAGCTGGGCGAGAGGGCTGGCTGAGAGGAAGTGTAACACCAGTTCCAAACCAAAATCTTGCAAGGAAAATGCAATTTTTCTCATATCACAGCTTTCACCTGGGGGCAGAGTCTCTGACAGCTGCTTTTAGGGACCTATCCTGAGCTGGCAGAGATGATCCTGCAGAGCGAGGAGCGAGTGCTGGTGCTATGGTGCTCCCCCATGGTCCTCCTTCTGCTTCATGCCGGAGCGCTGCTCCTCCGTGCCAGCCTCGTGCTGCAGGGCACAGCTTCCCAGGCACTTCCAGGTTTACCTGTGTAGTTTGTAAATGTTATGTGCTCCCAGAGCCTTGTGCATCCCAAATGCTTGTAAAAGTAGTGCTCATTATCAGACCCTTATTTTTGTTTACAGAACAAGCTTTGTTTACTTCAGTTCACAAAGGAAAGCCACCCAGCTTTAATTCTCCCTCAAAACAAAACAAAAGGGAAGTGTGCAGGACTCAGAGTGGCTTGGTGCAAATTTTTGCAAAGTAACCAATACAAAATCAGAATAAAACAGATTATACATACATGTAAAACAAAATAAATTCAAGTTAAAACTAGGACTATCTTCCTATTAGCCCCAGAGATGATGATCCAAGAGTGTGCCAGGAAATAAATAATTCATTCTCATCATAAAAGAGGAATGCACTCACTAATCCAAGTGGCTTGAATAATTACAAAAGAGAAACGGGGTAAAGGAAAAACAGAAGAAAAGCATCTGTAAGAGCAAACTGAAATGCTGCAGAAGGATCACTTCCCCACATGCCAGACTGTGGCAAAGACAAGGCAAGAAATCACTGCAAGTGGGCAACAAAACTGCCTCGAAGCAGGATGGCCTCATCCGCCCCATGCTGGAGGGAGCGCGCCAAGGCAACGCTAGCGCAGGCTCCCCAGTTCTGATGCCCCTGCAGGGGCTGTGGAGCCCCATCACTACCCACGGCCATCCTGGGTTGGCCTGATCAGTTGATTTTGCAAGTGGGAAGACAATTCAGTCTAGAGTCCATCTAAAAGAAAGATTAGAAAGATTACTCAAAAGTAGTTTGCGCTAAGGTGCAAGAAAAAGCAGGCCCTTTCCAAATATGTCTTGCGACAATTGTGAACCTCAGGAGATACTGATCTACTTTCTTGTTGCTGCACATGCCACTAGGGCCAGATTCGGACAGGTCTGAACAGTGCTTCTACTGCAGGTGCTGGAGCCTATGAGGCTTAATACCAAAAACAGGAATGGGACAGGTGCTGTAGTTAATGGCATGGCATGCAAAAAAATAAAAGGTCCTGAAGGCTCATCTAGTCTTCTGTTTTCCTTGTCAAGATAGATTTATTTATAGTCAGTACCACAGGGACAGGATTCTAGTGGCAGTGGTGCTATAGCCATATTTTTAATCGGATTTGACATTTAGGGCAGCAATTCAGTTCACCTCTAAGCCTGTAATTACACTTGCAAATCTGCTTAGCTAGGCAACAGCAGGGCATCCCAGGGGTCTGCTCGAACAGATTGGTTGAGTTCCCACAGAAGCAGCGTTTGAGGACGAAGTGATGCTGTAAAGAGGACTGCAGTGCCTGACACAGGCACATTTGCAGTCCGTGAGAACTGGACCGACTTTTGATCTTCAAAACTAAAACAAAAGCAGAGACTGCAAATAGCCCTTGCTTTATCTCTAAAGAAATACTGCACTGAATCAAGCACCACTGAATCAAACCACTGAAGGTCAGAAGTACTTCATGGTATGCTATAAAGACAGAATACCTTTCTACATCTAGCTGGTTATATCTTTGGTCTCACAACATCCGCAAGTACTAGAGGTGCCAGAAAGGCCCAAGGATGAAATCCTTCTGTCAGCTTGTGCCCTGGAGTCATGATGGTCCAGTCTTGAAAAGCACCTTTACGTCTTCCTCACAGCAGAAGTGCAGACTGTATTAAGCGTTTCCCTTTTGAAGGAATCCATTTAGATATACAATTTAGGGCAGCCCTACCAACACTAAACTTTCAAAGGGAAATTGATGATAAATGCCAAAATGCTGAGGACTATATTCTGCTCACACTATTCCCTGCCTTTGCACCCTATTTACTACCCCTAAAGATACCACTGGAACCAAATAAAGTACATGTAGAGTACTAATCTGGGCCTCCATGTACATCCAGTTCTATTCAGCTTTGTTGAGATTCGGACTTTTTATCCATACTCAAAGGAGGTGAAGAAAAGGATTTCCTTCTCTCACAAGGTGAGTAGATTTTTCTGCAAGATGCAAGTGGGTTTACGCCTGACTTCAAAAACGCAGCCACTGCCATCCTAGTACCAGATGCAGAGAGAAGGTTTAGCACTCTGCTAAACACTGCACTCCGTTACAGGAGCACTGAGCAAACAAGCCGTACAGATTTGGGAAAGA
Source organism: Tinamus major (assembly GCA_032466555.1). Classification (NCBI taxonomy): domain Eukaryota; kingdom Metazoa; phylum Chordata; class Aves; order Tinamiformes; family Tinamidae; genus Tinamus; species Tinamus major. The sequence continues at coordinate 4,123,369 of JASSRY010000621.1, read as the reverse complement.
TGGACAAAAGCACAATGAGGCCAATTTGTATCATACCAAAGAAACAGAAGGAAAACTGAGGCCAAAAGGTTTGGGCCACTACAGGAAGAAAGTTTACAGAAGACAGACTGCAATGTTCAGCAATGAAACCTTTGTAGTCCTCAGTGCTTGTCTAGGAGCAGCCTGGTACCTCCATCAACAATGATCCAAGTCAGGAAACATAAATCTACAGAGCATTTCCAAAGAGACCTATGATACCCCACCCAAACATTTCAATGACGTAAGCAAAGATCGTATTCTCCTCTTTTCCCAGGGGACATGACAGGATAGTTTCTCCAGCTTAGCACATACAGCTCTTGTCTCCTCAGCAAGACTTCTTCTAGCTGACAGATGTGCAGTTCAGCTCTGCAGTGTCCTGTCTACCTGCTGCCATGACTGCTTCTGGCCCATCAGCAATGCTGGGCTCACTGGAGCACTGCCTGTGGCTGAAACTGGCCTGCAGGAGGAGGCACTTGTCGTTACTGTCTGACTCTTCAATGACCATTCCTGTGTGCATCATGGAGGCCATTGCCAGGAGCTGAATATCGGAGTGAGCATTGGCAACCGTGTGGCGCCGAATGCTGCCGCATTTCTCCAGGTAAGCCTCACCCTCCTGCTCTGTCAGCGGTGTCAGGGCCATCTCACTGGGCTGCCGACTCGTCACCATTTGAGATGAATAATTCAGGATACCAGGCTTAGGACGTGATCTGGAGTACCTTCTCTCTGGAAGACAAAAAGGAATGTAGGAGTGATCAAAAAGATACAGATAAAGCATTATGCCCAGCTGCTAGGCTGGCCACAGGACACAGGCAGGATTCATTTGCAGCCACACTAGGTTTCCCTTCTCATCATCCCTGAGGAACACTCAAATGCAGTTTAGTTCTTTCTGCCATAGGTTTTAAAAGCAGCCCTACTTCCTCCTCAGTAAGGATATAGCTCCCACCTTGCTTCAAGGCAACAGTGCTCTTGCCTACAAGAGAAGCGCGATGAAAAGTGGTGGTTACAGCGAGACTTTCTTTAGCGTCCTGATTGTCTTCTTACTTAAAGAGAGGGTGAGAGCAAAGCAGGAACTCTCATATGGATGTTCACTGGAATCCTCAACTGGTGCAAGCAAGGGGAAACAAGCTCTCTCAAGGGGAAACAAGCTCTGAGAGAAAAACTCTCACTTTTTTACTCTCCACTTATGAAAAATCAGCCCTCAAAGAAACATTCAGTGAGAACATAGAGACATGCCTTTCTCTAGACAATTTCTCTCAAGAGATGCCATTAGCAGGTGTCTGTATGAAATTTCTGACATTGCACCACTATTCCATCTGCTTAGGGAAAGGCTGTTTGTTTGGCTAGTACCATCCCACTGTACTTTCTAAAGACCATGTACAAAAAAACTCCACAATTCATCCACTTGTGAAACGTGGGTGCTTTGGGGTAAGACTATCGTTTTGTATTGTATGGGGAAAGACTAAGTGAGCTGGTCCTGTTTATCCTAGAGAAGAGATTGAGAGGAGATCTGATCAACATGTACAAATACCTGAGGGGTGAATGTAGGGAGGATGGGGCCAAACTCTTCTCTGTGGTGGCCAGTGACAGGACAAGGGGTAATGGGTGCAAGTTTAAACACAGGAAGTTCCACCTCCATGTGAGGAAGAACTTCTCTACTGTGAGGATGACAGAGCCCTGGAACAGGCTGCCCAGAGAGGTTGTGGAGTCTCCTTCTCTGGAGATCTTCAAAACCTGCCTGGATGCCACCCTGTGCCACGTGCTCTAGGTGTCCCTGCTGGAGCAGGGGGGTTGGACTAAATGATCTCTAGAGGTCCCTTCCAACCTCAGCCATTTTGTGATTCTGTGACACTGAAAACACCTGAGCGTGCACAAGAATGCCACACAGGAATGCCTGGGGTGAAAGGTGCAGAGGCAGAACACAGTACTTGTGGAGCACTGCCAACGGTGCACAGCAACACAGTGACTTTGCAGGAGGGGTCTAAGAGATGGCAAAGCATTCAGAGGAAAAAAAAAAAAAAAAGAGCTTTCTGGATTAAAACTCAACCCCAAGGTGCTGTATCATGAAGCACCATTTCAGTTCTGACATTGAAAACACTGACAAGCAGAGGTCTAAGTTTGTGTCCTGGCCTCACTGTAATTTGCTCCCCTAGCACATTTAATCAGGCAATATTACTTTTTGCCTGCTGTCTGCAGCTGCTGCGCAGCATGGCTGTGTATGGTTAAACATCTCCTGTGATCTCTCACAGGAGCAGCTGATCAAGCTGTTCCTTATCTATCTTTCTGTCTGCCTCTCAGTTTCTGAAAGGGTAGGGTCTCAATTCATTAATTCAGGAGCCTGTTAGACCATGTAAAATCCTTCCACCGAGACTTTAGAGCACAAGCAACAGAGTAACAAAATGAAAGCAGAAGTCACTGAAGGTTATGAAACACTTTGGAAGCTTGCATCAGTAGGAAAGGCAGAAAACAAACTCTATATTATTACAGGGAGAAACAGGTGAACAGCCAAAACTCCACCACTGGCAGCAGCCGAGCTATGACAACAGTTCACCCTGCAGCTTCCAGCAATACATTCATTCAAAAAGATTTTTTTTTCTGTCTAAGAATACATTAAAATAAGTTTTGAGGCCAGTTACAACAGCAAATACACTCTCAGGGTGTGCGCTAGAACTCAGTCCCCAGCAGGCTGCAGTGCTGCAGGCCTGGGGGAAGGTAATTCAAGGGGGAGGCACACAGGCATCCCTCTCCTCCTGGCCCTCCTTGCTGCCCTGCCAGGAGGTACACGCGGGGCACAGCAGCTGAGCTCACTAGCACAGGGCTGGTTTGTAGCACCGGCACCACCTAAACCCACCCACAGGGTTAGTGCTGGGGTACTCCCCATGCCTGCTTCAGCTTCATAAAACATTCATCTAGCATAGACAAGACTAAAACTGCATGTGAGGAGTTAGCAGCAGCTGCTTCTCCGCCTTCCCCACCAGGGCTTGTTCATTTCTGACTTCTGTGAACAAAGTCAAGTATTAGACACCAGAAGAAAGAAATCAACAGTGAGGGTAGTTATTTACCTTCACTTGAATGACCCAAATCCTTAAAGGTATTTAGGTGTATATCTCCTATCTATATTAGGTTAGGTGTGTATCTCCTATCTGCATTAGGAATGCTCAGCTTGAAGCTTTAGGAGCTTGTGGGCTGACAGGAAAAAGCAAACTCAATGACTTAACATAGTGGCTCATACCAGTCCCCCACCACATGAATTAATATTAAGGTTGTGACTATTTTGCAATGGCTTCAGTTGTGCAGCAATATCTTAGCTAGATAGAGCTGAAGAAATCAAAGTAAACCAAGCCATGCAAAAAGCATTTTCCAGACTGTTACTGCAGATCTGTAGGCAAGAGCAGAATATTTCTTCTTCTCTTTTCCTTAGCACATTAAAATGAAAATAGACCTCGTTTATGCAGGAGTAACTTAGAGCTCTTCCCATCCTCCCAAAAAACAGGATATACAAGAGAAAGAACAGAAAGAAAAGCCATACTCATGTCCTGATGTGCACTTAATAAATAAATAAAAATATTCCCTTGAGAAAAAAGTGCCAGTTTTGTGTGTAAATTTTCAGTGTTGTTGAAAGAGACAAGTCTGATGAGCTGAGATTAAAGTCCACTAGGAGCAATGCAGGAAGTAATAATGTAAAATGCTCCTGCTCAGCCTGGCTCCTGACCTTCACCTCAGCTGGGAAAGGGGGTGCCTGTTCTGTTACCTCTTTGGTAGCTGTGGCAAAATTGTCAGCTAGTGTTATCAGTGACATCAACCATTGTGGCAGTTTGCAGACCAGCCAGCCAGCCTAAATTCAAAATCTCACACACACATACAGGCTGTATATAGGTATGTGCATGTGTGTACATACACACACTCACAAGCACACTGCACAGAGAAGATGCATGTGTCAATGCTTCAAAGCCTGGTATCACTAAACTTTTGAAATCTAATATGAATGTGGATGGAGAGACCGAAAAACCTGTGGTACGGAGGGCAAGAGAGCAATTTAAAAGACTGCACTGTTCCCCCCAGACCTCTATCAGCATGGAAACAGGAGCACTGCGCTGCCTCCCGTGTGAAAAATAAAACAGAAGTCCTGGGTCTGATTACCCTGAAGTAACTACTGCAGCCCAGATATACTGCAGGGAGAGTGAAGACATAGTTGAGCTCAATGCAGAACGGAGCAGCAACTGCAAACGCACACAGGCAGCGGGGCAGACACGCAGCTAGCCCGCGCTGGGGCCACGCTGCTGCTGTGAGCACTGCTCACCTCCACCCCT
>JASSRY010000621.1:4099303-4118944 GCA_032466555.1 Tinamus major | reverse complement strand
CAGGCAGCGGGGCAGACACGCAGCTAGCCCGCGCTGGGGCCACGCTGCTGCTGTGAGCACTGCTCACCTCCACCCCTCGGCTAGTTAGCAGCGAGTGCAGCTGTGCTCTGTGCAGGCCAACGTTTAGGCAGCATTCTCACGGCAAGAAACCACTATCAGTAGTTTATTCCCAGTGCTTGAAAAATCCTCATCTAATTTATTTTGGAGAAATTAAGCTTTAACTGCTCTCCTCCCTATTTATGAGCTGCTCTGTTTCAACCAAGCTGCCAAATTCTGCACTAAAAACAGTATTTTTTTCCACCAGGCTCTTCTTGTAGCCATGATCTTTTGAGATAAAGATGCTGCTCAAATACATATGATGCTTTAAATCCAGATGACTGAGTAAGATAGCAGAAGAGTTAACTAAGGGCAGAAGAGGTCAGTTTGCAAAATCACAGTGCTTCTCCCTGTCTACTGGAATTCACTAGGGCTATTTAAACTGCAGGTTACTCATTTCACAGAGATGGGATAGGGAAGAAGCAGAAAAGACTATTTTATGGGGTCACTATCTAACCTTACTTCTCTAACTTAGGTTTTGTAGTGTCTTCAGGTGTCTTTAATTTGTTTAAGAGATCTGGATGTCAGACCTCAGTATTATGTACTTCCAATTACACCTTCAAGCTGTCAATTTATAAAAACAGCAACAAAAGTTACGGGGAACTTTCTCCTTTGGAGGTTTATGTAAGGACATTTTTCCCCAAAATTCAAGAGCACTGACAACTAGGCCAAATGGAATTTGGTGGACGGCAACACTATGAAAAAGGAGTAAGGCAGAGGTGATTTTGAAATGAAGAATGACGCAGAAATTTGTGTTTTAGTTCTGCCTGATTTCCCAGTCTGCTAGAGGTCTTGGACAAATCCCTCGCACTTCATTTCTCAATGATAGCAGGCACTGCTTTCTTAACTTTTGCAATATTTTAGTTCACATATTTAAGAAATTTTCAAGTATTTAAGAAATGTATTCATTAAGGAAGGGATTGCTGAGAAGAGCCTGTCTATGCTCATCAGGCACAGTCCAGGCTCGTCCTTCTTCCCCGGACTTGGTCTCCTAGGTCCAGCTCTCTTCCCATGTTCCATCCTGACTTCAGAGATTGTTGCTTTAGGTGGGGATACTGCCTTCTACAGTTCCCTCTGTGAGCTGTCAGGTCCCCTTTCACACGGATTCCTGCAGCACACCTCTCCAGCTTTAAATCAAGCTTAACACACACATTGAAGCACAGCAGGGAGCAGAGGCCTCCTGGAGCCACATTTCTCAATGCTCTTTCATCTTAAAATGTCCAATCCAGAGGGAGGTTTGGATTCTACAACATCCATTGGGAATGCAAGTATATTCGAAGCCCAGTAGGGCTACAAAAGCTACTACAGAAACTCTGTGTGGCAGGGAAGCCACTGGGATTCATCACTATGGACTGCCCAGGGAGAGAAGAAACTGGTTCTGAGAAAGGACAGAGATGACAGAAAGAGCGAAAGAGGAAGAGCAAAAATTTGTATAGAACTGGAAGCTAAGCATAAGAAATCACAGGAGCCCTTTGAAAATAACAAAACTATCTGCAGAAGTGCTACTCTGCTGCCAGTGCTGGGTAATGCAAACACAAGACCTCTCCTCCTCCTGCTCAGCATAGGGTGGAGCAGGGGCAAAGGGCCACCTGGGAAATATACACAAACAAATGACAGCTAACATCAAGCAAAAGCAAAGATTTTAAGGGACATAAACTTTACAAGGCCAATTCTTTTTTTTTTTTTTTTTCTGTGATACTAATGGCTTGTTTAGTAGGTAGAAAATCAGAATGGCTGGAAACAAGTCAGGCTTCTATATTTCAAACTATCCCAGCAGCAGGCAGTCATCCATAAGCAGCCAAACACTCAAATCTATCCAAGCTCCACTTTTATGGGAGGGATGTGGTCTAACTCTAGCCTCTGGATCAGGTCTGCCGGAAATCATGCCATGAATTTGTTACAGACACAGGCACCCCAAGTTCTACTAAGTCCTGCTATTACCTGACCAACTTCCCCTGTGCTGTTAAGGTGTAGTAAAAGGCTCTGTGTCTGCAGATATCTGAAGTCCTCAGTGATTGTATTATAGCAAGGCCTAAATATTATAAAGTGTATAAAGAATTGGAGCTTTCTTCACTTCTTTCGAAATCTTGGTCATAAAGTCAGTTATCACTATGCTCATTTCTAAGCTGGTCAATCTTTTCTTGTTGGACTCACTCAGAAGCTGCACTCCTGGATCATGTGTGGAGAAGTTTTCTACTATGAGCATTCCCTTCCTGAAGTGCAGTGCCAATTCTCTCCCCTTGGTATATTTTTGAAAGAAAATGAAAAACAGAAAGACAGAAAGAAATCCCTCAACATGAGCAGCTAACAGTCTTACTGGTTGTGAAGTCTGGCAGATAGAGTAGCTAGCTGAACTAGTAAGCAGGCACAGACAGCAGGCAGGAAAGGAGGATGAGGTCAGGATGCCAGACATGAACCAGAGCAGCTTTCAAACCAAATCCACCAAAGAGAGGGGAGGGATTTTTCACAAGTTTGTGCAGTGGTGGGGTCATAACAGATCACTCCGTCACGGGAAATAAAAAACCTTTCGCAAAAAAGCTACACTCAGAATGTCTTGTGCATTGCCTTGTACTAACCAATAGGTCTACCCTAACAAGAGTGTGCAAGAGCTTCTGTAGAGAATGTGACTTACCAAGGAAGCAGGCACTTCCAGAGAAGCTCTGATCCTCACACAAGCCCAAGTAGGGTGATACCACCTGTTTGACCAGTTCTTCCAGCTGCAGGTAGCCCTCACTGGGGCCAGTAGGCTCATGGACACTCTGAAATTCCATCATGAAAAACCCACATTATGCTTTTATAATTTTGAATACAGTATTTATAAAGTGTATAACATAAATACATACAGGAATACATATGTATGCACACACATATATGTATGTCTGTCTGTACATATGACTTCTAGGAATCAGAAGGGCTGGGATCCCCCTCCAGGTGAGGGAATGTCTCTGCACTGAGCAGTGCAGCTCTCTGCTGGTACCTGAGTAGAAAGGCTGGATCTGTGACAGGGAACAGGACAACACTTGGAGAAGCAAAGCTAATTAGCCCCAAGGGAGTTTGAGGCACTATTCAGGTTGACCATCTTGTCCAAGCCCTAACCCTGCTCCTATGGATACTGAGCAGCCATCTGTCTTCTTCTGGCCAAGGGAGAGGAAGCTGTCAGGCATGCTCACACCAAGCGCGTACACGATGTAACTACAGTGGAGCAGTATAATTATACCAGGGCAGTTCTGCCAGGAAATATCTCTGTGTGGACAGGCCTTAACACAGCTTGGGCAAAGGATATCTCACACCCTAGATAAGACTGCAGGAAAAACACTCACTGAAGTTCAGCTTAAAAGTGTCAAGGTGGTAGATAACTCTAATCAATTTAACAGTAATTTCAGAGAGCTTTTACAGACTTAGTTCCTGCAAAGTCTCAATCAGCTTTTCTTTACCACTATGGGATGTGTCACTTAGAGACCCTCTTTTCCTTCAAATCTTTTATTAAAATATTACAAGGAAATTCAACTTTTAATAACTCCTGTCATTGTAGTCTGTGGTCACTGGGAACATTAAAACATTGATAACTCACATAAAATACCAGCTTGGCCACTTTTCCCTGCCACTTGGTTTGCACTACAGCGAAGGGGAAACAAAAGCCAGAGACAGCTGGAATCTGGTATTTTCTGTGTCTCTCAGGTCAGACCATATTAAAAATGAAACATCTGGTATACTCGGCTGTCAATGCCATGACTTTACCATAAAAGCAAGTGCCCTCCTAGGTTCTGGATACAAACGACAGTCCTCACAGAAGCTTTATGTCCCTTGGGAAAGGCCTTTGGAAGACCTACAGCATTTTGCCTGCTGCCAAAAGATATTCCTTTTACAAGCTAGGCTAAGTGTCCCGTCTACCTGAGGAAGACTAATATTAGGTGGTCAACAGTTACAGCTTGTTTGAATACTATAATGAGGTAGACTAGTCCTGTCATTATATGACAATTCTGGAGACCTAGTACCTAAAGAAGCATTTAGAGAAGCTGCGAGTGGGCAGTTTATGCGACAAAAGAGCCCTGTGACTGTTCCCAGCTGTAGAGCTGACATATGAAGAAAAGTACAGACACCGAAGAGTAGAATCTGGTCCTCCCACGAGTAAGGACAATCCTTACCTGTTGCCAAGAAAGCTCATAACATTTAACATTGCCCAAAATGCACATAAAACTTTCCCTTCCTCACACCCTTTATCGTCCTTACTCTCCTTTCGAGGGTTCATGTCATTTGGATGAATGCAAGAATGTCAAGTGGAATCAAGCAAAGAAAAAAAAATCCCCACCTGCAGAATTAATAGCATTTGGACAATGGAAGCTGGGAGCTTTGTCTGGACCAGAGGTAGGATCTCTTCCAACTTCACTTTTAGCAAGACCAAGTCCCTGAAGCCAAGAAGAGCAATCTGACGGATTGTCAATTCCTGACCCTAAAAACACAGAAGGAAAAAAAATAATAATAAAGGGGCATGTGAGCACAACACCAGCAACACCAACATGTGTAACCACAGAAAAAAGGACCCCATCTTGCCAGTTGCTGCTGTGGTAAAGCACCCACCAGCTGCTCAACTCTTTTATCAGTTAATCGCTGTCCCACACAAACTGTCATATGAGTAATACCTCACCTGAGGTGCCACTAGGTTTGGAGTGAAACCAAAAATGAGCCTATATTTCACCAAAAGACTACATGTTCATACCAACTAACTGCCAAACAAGCTAGTCACAGACATCTGAAACCTAGAATGGAGGCAGTCAGTGCTTTTGCCCCTCTGAGTTGATACACAGCAACAGAGTTGGTAGAGGAGAAGCTGGTACAGAATACTCCTTATGTAAGTCTACTTCTGATCAGTGTTAGATCCTTTTTAAAACTAGCTGATACGATAAAAATCCACAATTCAACCCATTACACTTAGCACTCAGGCTGGAACAAAGCTAGTTGCAACACCATATAAAAACAACTGGACAGAGGATGAAAGCTACAGCTTTGATTTCACCACAAGGAATTTTGTGTCCTCTGCATTTTCTTTTTTAACATCAACACACAAGCAATCAGGTTCAACAGATGAAAATGTTTCAGGGTTTCTCAGCAAATTCAAACAAAGCTGAACTCCAGTCAGTACTCCAGTGTTACTGTTACCTTCTGCTAGGCTTAGGGCATCCAGGACTTTCTCTTGCCCCATAGCAGCTTAAGTTAAATGCAGAAATCTTCTTCCCAGCCCTGTTTCCCAGCCAGTCCAGCCCAGAACTTTCCAGCTTGAAGAGTTCCCCTTGTTCTCTCCAAGAAGTGGAGTGTGTTGATCTCTGCCCTATGCTCTATTTTGGAACCACTTTATAGTCTCCATAACACATTCATTGAGGCAAATACTTGGCTGGAAGGAATTAACACTGGTTAATCGTTAATTCAAAATGGTTTTAATGTCATAATTAACAGTATCATTAGTATGCAAATAAAATCTAAAGCCAGTAGTCAAGGCCAACTTGGCCACAATAAAAACCCTTTGCTATTCAAAATCATCAGTGTATGTTTGGAAAAATCAAGATGTAGAAAAGATCGGTACAAATCTGAACTCAGTCACTGCTCATTTCTTATTTCCATCATGCAGTTTAGTCCAACTACTTTCATATTCCACTTCAAAACGCAAATGCCTTATTATGCCATACAAAAACAACAGGATTTGCTATTATTTCTTCACACCAAGTAATTATATCAGCAGCTGCAACTATACAAAAGTCAGTGACCTGTTTACATACCTTCCTTCTGTACAGCGATTTAAGCAACTTGGCTGCTTAAAGGTCATATTTCTGCAACCACTATAAGCCTCAAGGTTTAAACTTAGCTGAGATAGGAAGTTACTTCTGCTTACTCCCAGCGCTAACATGCTCACACATTTGGCTGGCTTACTTTCATTCTGAATGGACAGTTACTGGGATCACAGAAGAACTCAGCTTAATGCTTACACTGACATTTGCGGCAAAGGAGTCCCAGAAGACGGGACCAACAAAGGAACTTCTCATTGACTAGAGTAGTCCATGAAGAACTGGGACTTGGTGAAGGAGAGTTGCTAGCTGATCTCGCTTTACAGTTGGTGAAGCACCATATAAAAAGGTACATACAGTTCCTTATTTGCAGGATGAGGCCAAACTTGTTGTTGGGGCGCTGGCCAGGAATTAGAGTAATCCTGATTCATTTTCTCCCTACACTAACGATTAACCCTGTTGTAGCCTTAGGCAACATACTTCAAATCAGGTTCTTAGGGGTTTTAAATTCCATACATTTGTGTAGAATTGAGATGCTTGTATAGCTGTAAGTATCCAATGTGCCACCTTTCCATTGTTTATCTGGAAAATGACAATACTTCCCTAACTTCACAGCATCTACAAAACATTCTTGAGAGACTCGGGTATGGTGACAACAGAGACACAGCAAGAAAGTTGAGTTTTCAAATAATCTTTCACCATCGCCAAATGACTTGTGAAAGCTTCACCACCACACAGTAATCTTTGTTCAGTTTCTTGTCAGAGACGTCACAACAATGGAGCAGATTTTGCTGGTAAACGGCGTAAACATTTGCATCAATGGGTATGGCACATAGCTAGCTCAGATGTTCCTATACTGCACACAAACTTGCCGCAGTGCAGACAAATCCCTACTAATACAGATCAGGTCACTCAATGACTGCAAATTAGTTGTAAAAGGAGAGAATGGGGGGATATTGGAATTGTGCAGTTTTACCTGCCAAACACCTACCTTTAAGCATCTGCAGCAAGGAAATAAAAATAAATACAGTGAAAAGGTTAGTGTCTGTCTTTACACAAGTCTTTGGCTCTTTTAGGAAATGTCAGCTTTAATAGCATTAGAGGGAAAGAGCAACATCTGAGCTTTACCTACTGCCTTTCAAATAATACAAGGAAAAATATAATAGGACATGTCTCCAGAAGTGTTGCTCCTGAAACAGGCAAAAGTCAAGAGGAGAAGGCTAACAGTTTTAAGAATGTCAGTCTACTCATAAACAACATTTTTGCTTCTCCTCTGATTGGAGAAACGATCAAAATAGACAGGGGAGCTATTTAGACTTACTACTGATCAAAACTACATGAAAGATTGATATAGGCCAACATTTCTGAAGGAATATACAGTTTTCATAACAGAGCTGGTAAACAGTCTTATATAAAGTCATTTGTTTATTTTCTACCTGGACACTTACTCATTCCTTTATTAAAATATTGAAAACCCAAGAAAGCTTTTTCCAGAGACATAACTCAGGTATCCGTTGTGCATCACAGCACTCAGGATCAGTCCCCTAAAAGCAGTAAAGTCTGAATTTTAACTAAGATTACCTGAACTGGATAAAATATTGCCTGGAGTGTGGGAAGGGTCTCTGTGAAGTATTGATCCCAAATTTCAGACAGGATATCAATGCGATCCTCACCTACAAGAACAGAGATTGGGAGCAAAAAAGGTTTCTTTAGCAAAAGAAACAGTTAAGCCAAGCCAGATTTTTCCATTACCCCCTGCTTTCCCAAGCAAGGGCTACAAATCCATCCTGTCCCTCCAAAAATGGGCATGACTCAGCTAAGATTTCCCCTAAGTTACAGAGACACAAGGTTGTCACCAGAAATCACTATGTTGTTGCTTATCGTGAAGAGAACAGCTCTGTGCAAAATATGAGCAATTGGTTTCAACAGAAGAGTGAAGCATCTCTTGAAGCAAAAGGCTTTATTTTCCCAGCAGAGGACTGCATAATCTCACAGCTCATTGCTGAACTCACACAGGAACGCGGCCACATGCTAGTAGCTCAGAATGAAAATTAGGAGGTCACAGGCAGTATTTCCTATTCTGCAGAAACTGAGACAGGGAGGCAAATTTAAGAATTCCGCCCTCTCCAGCCTCCCCACACTTCCATGTACAGCCACAGAAGCTACAACTCCTGCAGGTGTGTTTGCTCGTGACTGGAGAGCCACCACAAAGCCACCATGCTCCTCTCATCGGTTCTCCTCTCATACTTGGCAACTAGGAAGGGTCCCAAGTGAAACCCCCTTGTGGCCACCCATCCCGTGAATCTGACTCCAACAAGTAACCCTAAACATAAGTGGGTGTTTAAAATGGAAGCAGATGAAGTTCTGCTGCTCATGACTTCCATAAAAAGAATACAACTGTGGTCAAAAGGCTAGTATTAGCAAAAATGCTCTACTGAACCTAGTACTTTGCACAGACATTTTAAATTATACTCATATATTTGACTTACAGAGCTGTGCGTGTTTCTAAGCATTTATGGCCAAGACCTCTAAGCTTTTTGGAAGATTTTTCACATCCCAAAGGTAAGGTGTTTGTAATGTTTCTTTCAATTTAGGGGCACCTCCCCCAAATATTTTCAGTGGAAACACAGACCCATATTTAATAATTAAGTTTCTACCATAATACTTCTCCAGGATATCTTTCATGAAGCCTCAGTGGTTGCTCACAAGCAGCTAGGATCCAAGGAACAGTGATGGGAGTTGGCTTCTCAGGGCAGCTTTGAATCCTTAAGCTTATTAAAGCCCCATATGAGCAACTGGAACATACAAAAAACTGCAACTCAGATGAGTCTTATGCACTAAAGTGTTTTTCTCATCTGACTTTCAGACAGGCTTTCCTTGTGCTTGTCCATCAGCTGTGCCTCTAGGCTCGCTTAAGAGGCAAGCCAGAAGGCAAAGAACCAACAGAGCCAGATTCAGCAAATGTTTCCTTTTGATTAGAGACCCCAGGACCACAAGAGGGCTGAGTGGGAGAGCTTACTGTATCAGAGACCATGCTGGCTTCAAAATTGGGACTGCAAACACACAAGCATCTACCCAACACCCCCATCACAGCTACCCATTACCAGAAACTGGCATTAGATGAAAAAGAAAACAGGAAACAGACAAATTGATTTTTGAACGTCTCCCTATTCTATTTCCTCCCTAGAACTCTAACAGTTTGGTGTGTAGAACTAAAATGAAATACCAGCTAAATCACTTCTTAATCATAAATTACTCTTTCTTCTGAAAGAGAACGAGGAATAGTTTGTTTCTTCAAGAAATCTTATCTCCTGCAGGCGTTGAAAGAGATTCTGGCAGACTGCATCAAGAAAAATGACATTAAAATAAAAGCCTGTGATTTGAAAAACAGACACAGCAAAACATTGCCATGCCCTGCAGTAGGAACTTTATTCTCTCTTTGAATATTGCAATAGCAGCTCTCTTACAGGAAGGCAAAGCTAACTGAAAAGCACCTAGAAGAAATTCTGTTGCTGTGACCACAAGACCTGGAATGAGGCTACACATTATAAAAGGAAGGTGGGGGGAAAGAGCCCATGAGTCATTTACAGCAGAGGTGGCAGTCTAGATGGGCAAAGTGGCTCCAGGCCTGCTTCAAATTAAGGTCAAAAAAAGCAAAAGTAGGGGTTTCACCGTCTGCCTGGGAAACTTTATCTTTCCCAAACTCTTTGAGCAGGAGCAAGCTACTTCCAGGCAGCTCTCACCTTATTACAAATTGGAACTTAATTTTCATAATTCTCAGAAATATTGGAATGGTTTTATATGAACACAAATAACAGAAAATGAAACCGAAGATAAGCTGCTTGGTACTTGTTCTGAAGAGCTGCCAGAGGCCGGTGGACACCCATGTTCAGGCTAATGTAAATCTGCAGTGTAAATCACTCTCGTTTCTCCCTTACAGGCACTGTGGCAAAGAAGTGCCCTGCAAGTCACCGGGAGGCTGTCCCCTTGCAGCAGGAGGCTGGCGTACAGGACAGCTCCTTCAAGTGCCCACCTGCCCCCGCCTGCTGGGCGCACGGCCTCTTTGGGAAAAGTGCAGAGTATCTGCGCGGTGCAGAGGAATCCAGCACCCACTGTGAGGCTGGATTAGAAGCGTCTATCGCCATTGAATGACTCAGATACAGCAGCCTGTTGATTAGTGAGGCATCTTCCCTACAGGCCACAAAAATGGGTCAAATCAAATGGCAGCCTAGTTTTGAATAGACATGTACTCTAGGCAACTCTCTCTGCTTGAGCAAACTGTTAATAAAAATAGCTAAGTTCCACACATCAAACCCTGAGAGTCACTGCCTCAAAATAGCCTTCCTTCGCAGGCTCTTTCTATAGCAAGTATCTGTATCCCAGTGCTCTGAGCAGAACTTCATGTGTAATCAACTTCTTTCCTGAAGGGTTTCATTCTCATCAAAGGGAATGCTTCTTCTTTACATTTGCACAAAACCTGCCAGCTCAGTTCTCAAAAGCACAATAACAGAGTATTGCTGTAGCCAGTCATGCCTACAAGACTCTCAAGAGCCAGACTAGAGACCTGCAAATCACTTTGAGAAATAAAAAGCAGAAGGCTCTCAGCAGAGTTTCAAAACAGGATTTGTATCAAACCTAGAACGGTTTCGAACCCGTGTTGAGTGTCCATACAAGATTCCTGTTCTCGCAGTGAACTTACAGCTGGTGGGAATGTTCCCGCTCTGCTGCTATTAAAACAGGCCACCATCCCTTGGGCAGTACCAGGCTGTATTGCAACCTGGCTCCCAAGAGCTCTAAGACAGCACCAAAAAATTACCTCATGGATGCCAAGTTGTCTAAATAGAGCAGAAAGGTCTGTATGTTTTCCAGCCATGTGAATCACCTCATCTGGCCAAACATCAAAGCATGACTCAAAAGGGCCCTCCAGGACCCCATTCCAAAGTGGGTTTCTTACTATACTTGCCTTCACACAGCTTAACCTTCTCCTCTATAAACAGCAAGCCCTTCGCAAGGAGTTGGTTCTGCCAAGAAAGAAGAGAGACATGCATTTGCCTTTTCCAAGACTTAAAATAAACATGGGAGAATATGAGGTTTTCTTCTGATGTTATTCTCTTTACAAGCAGGCATCTAAAGATTAGTCATGCCACAGTTGCTCACAGTGCTGCCACCAGACCTGGCCTCACTGTGAGTTTTGCACATTTCATTAACACTCTTTGATCTGATCTGAAATGAGAACACAGAGGGCACATTAGATACCTGAAGCACTTCCCAGAACTGTTTTTCACCGTATGGAATAAACTTCTCCTGGTCATAGGGAGGGAGTTAAGAAAATACAATTTTTTTAACCTAAAACTCCAGCCATATAAGCCACACTTCAGCAATATGGTAGAGGAGATCAAACAGCTAAATATTATCAGAACATCCCACTCTGCTCTTCCTTTGCACTAGTGTGGTGCTTGCCTGACCGCACAATAAATCAATTCATCTCCCTAACGCGGGAACAAAATATTGTCCATCTATCAGGTCATTTTTTTCCTAAATTAACCAACTGAATTATCTCAGTGTGCAATCGCAAACTACAAGAGAAAGAGGCAGCAGCTACAGCCTTTCTGAATAATCTTAATTATGACAGATCAGACCAACCAAGATATTGGCAATTCTGGACATCTAAGTATCTGATATCTGACCTGTAGGCTTTCTGCTCCTGTTTTCCCAAATGTAAAAGGAGTGTTTATAATACTTACCTTTTTCTTCTCCCAAGAGCACTATGAAAGTCTGTTATTCTGAAAAGCTTTGAGAATATCAGAAAAAGGAGCTTCAAAATGGTAATGCAATATTACCAGGTCTGCTTCTACCACAGAGATCATACTGATAGCAAGTAAAGCTTCTGTTCCTAGGAAAGGTTTGAACATCGGCATATGACACAATAGTCAGAAGCCTCTCGTGTATCCTCACGGGATTTGTTTTCAATGGATAACTGTGCCAAAGTTGTACCTTTCAACCCCTCCATCAGCTGAGAAGGAAGGCAATGGCTCCCAGCGAACACTGCCTTTACAGTAGGCTGCTGCCCCAACACAGTCTCTGACGAGCTGCCAGCCACAAACCTGCCCCTGTGCTCTGCCTCCTGCTGTAGCCATGTAGCAGGAAAACTGGCTCATTCGTGATACAAGAAAAGAGGTACCAGCATGAGCCAGCCCAAGCAGGGAGCAGCTCCCCTTTCGAGCATCCTCTTGAGGACAAGAGATGCTAAACTGTGCTGTTCTTGGAGGGATTTTAAAAAGGAAAACAAATGTTGCTTTGTGATATACTTCACTTGAACTTCACTCTCCAGCGCAGGAGAAAGACCTGCTACTCAAGAGTCCTACCGGCCCACTCACAACAGCTCACTCAGTTGTACCTGAAAAGCCACAGATTTCTCCTGAAAAAGTCCACTTTCTGCATTTTTTGGACTCTGGATTTTCCCTCAACATTATGTTTTTCTTTTTTTTTTCTCCTGCAGAAGTCTGTTTTATGACTTATTCATCTTCACCAACATGATCAGGAGTTACCAAAGGTAAGTGCAGGGAGCAAAGGGAACTTGTGAGACAGAAATTTTTCAACTGGGAAACGGATGGGGAGCTTTGTGGTTAGGTTAGTGTTGGGGTTAGCGTTAGGCTTGAGAGTCACTGCCACTGGAGCAGGAGTGAGAGGGGACTGCCAAAGGAAGAGGCGAGCTACGCTGAGAACTTGGCTGGGAGACACTTTTCATCTAGGCAATGGCAACAGCAATGAGTAACAGTAGGATAAGTCCATTCATGTGATCAAAAAAATTGCACTGTTTCCAAACACTGTCATCAACTAGTGGAAAGTGATCGCAAATTTTCTGTTGTAGAAATACAAGTTCTGGACAGAGACATCAAGCTGTCTAGATCTACATTCATATTTTAGATTTGCTCAGCAGAAATAAATGACTACAACTTGTTAGGTTCTGGCCTAAAAAAATGTATATATATATATATTTTCAAGGAAAGAATTAAAATATGAAAAAGGAGAAGGGAGAAGATACCTGGAGTAGAAAAGAAATATGGGAAAAAAACAAAATACAAATCCACTTACATTATAAATATTTTTTCTGTGTGAACAATAAGATAATGCATGTGGGGATGCTACATGTTAATCCTTCTGTATGCTTTCTTTTATTAATAAAATAGTTCAATTCTTTGTTTTTCCATCAGCACTTAGTGCTCACAGCTTTTATATACTGCAGCGCAAATTTATGGTTCATTTTTAATACTGTGTCATTTTAAACTATTCTATAATTTAAAATATACATATGAATTAATGAAGATGTCACACTCATTTTCTTCTGTTTCCCTCAAGAAATATGAAGTCTTCTCTATCTGTACTAGCACATTAGGTTTCAATTTACATACTCTTTCTCGGTAGCGTGGATACAATTTTTCAGTTAGTATTATTAATTTTTTTTTCCTTCTGAGATCTTTTCTATGTTAAAGTTGTGTCAGCAAACATAATATGAATTTACATCCCTCAGTGTGCAGCACAGTTCAATGTATTAAAAACTAGATGTATTTATCATTATCCTGAAGAATTTATACTGCTGTAATGAATGTATCCATCAGTAATTCCATATGCTAAATACATTCTCATTCTTAAGTTTTCTAAAAAAGGTTTAGTTCCATAAGCCTGTAGCTGCTGCAGATGTTTCAGTTATCCCCTCTCATTTTCACTTTTTCTAGGGAGAGAGAGACACTTGACATCAACAACCACCACTTAATTTCACTCCTTGATACCTTGGAATGTGTCTGGAAATTTCACTTATCTGTCTTTTCTGTTAAAGATGCCAGCTTAGACATAGATTCAATGCAAACATCACCCCCTTCTATCAAGCAAGTCAAGTATGTTTGCATTTAAAAAATCCTATGCTACTTGCTGACAAATCAATACAACCCAATGCAGCCACAGTGGGAGTTTGCATCAGATCTAGTCTACCTTGCACGTCTTATTACTGCTTTATCCCTGATTGTGGTAGGCCACACAGAAGGACACAGCCAAGAGGAAAAATAAATATTATATCTACAAGCAGGACTAGACACAGATCATGCTAAATGAGTTTGAAGAACACATTTATGTGAAAAAGTTCAGCTGCTGCCTTCTGCCTCTTTGCCATCACAGCCTAACTGTGTGTTTATTCCCCTCCCCTTCCCAAAGCAGCTTTTCCTGGATTCCTGCAGCGGGGTCCTAACCCTGCTGCTAGGATACCCCTGGCTGCTATAGTCTCACTATGGGTGCCATAAACCTGTTGTTGCTCTCTCTACCGTGAAATACAGGCTACAAAGAAACACAAGTCTGAGTTAACTCTCACAAGTAAATGCAGTTGATAAATCTGAAGAGATGAAAGTAATATTGTGAAATACTGCAGGTTGAAAGCCCCATATTCTTAGCATGTACAGAAAACCACAGTGGCTGTTTCAGGCATATCCCGAATAAGAACAGACAAGAGAGAGTAAGTTTAAGTAAGTTTTCAAAGTTTCAGAAGCCAGGATTCAAAACTTTAGAATAATTGATTTCTGCTTTTTTCCTCAGCAAAGATTTATTGTGCAGCAGAGAGCTCCTTGCTGTTACACAAGCTACATGTGCTCACTATTCTTTTTCAGCAAACTGTACTGAAATAATAGGGAGTTAAAATAATATATATATTCTGACAGGAGTCACATGCCATGCTGTAAAATGCAGAGAGTTTACAGGTAACTCCCTCTTTGACCCAGCACAGATATATTCCCTTCCCCTCCTGAGGAACTGAGATAAGATTTTTCAATGTCTATAGCCAGAGGATGAATTCAGAGGGTCTCTCCAGCGCAAAGACTGAAGGGGGAGGCTGTCACAGGCATTAAAGCTGGGTCTGGAGAAAGCACCTCTCTCAGCTCCAGCTGCACCAGAGTGGCAGGACAACGTGGCACCCCCAGCTTCCCCACGGCGCCCTTCCTGGGAGCGTTCCCAGCTGTGCCCACCAGTATCAGCAGCAGTGGCTGAGAGGTCTGCAGACCAAACACGAAGGGCTCATGTTAGCCCAGTTATCTTGCCAGAGGTGCATGAGCCAGGTGCTGCACGTGGCGGTGGCCTCTTGGCAGAGCTAGCAAGGACTTCCAAGGGGCGGTTATCCCAACGTGACTTGACCTGCTGTGGGTGGTACATTCAATCAAGAGGGTGGTGAAGAGTAACTGAGCCATTCCTGACAACAGAACAGCAAGGAATCATCTGCCATCATGAGAAATTTCACATCTTATCTACAAGTCATGGCTCTGGAGTTCAGCAAGGCACAAGGGAGTCCTCTCACTAACCAAAAATAAAATTACTGCTTCCCAATAAGTCACTACACTTGGGAGAAAGAAAACTTGACAAGTATGGCCACTTAACTACAACCAACTTATCTTTTCCTTTCACTTCTCCAGGCTGAACATAGCCAGCATGCCTATAAACAGCCACATTAAAATTAAAAAAAAAAAAAATCAATACTAATTTGTCAGTGAGAAACAAACTCAGAAGGGAAGTCAACTGTTTCAGAGAAAACTCAGAATAATTGTCCCAATTTTTCTGGATAAAAAAGAAGAATTTATTCTAAAATTTCACCATTTCTTAAATGCCATTCCCCCCACACCCCAGAAACCAAAACATTGAATGCTAGTGCTAAACTAACACTGCACAGGTTCCAGAAGGAGCACAGAGTCATTGTTGGGTTTTTTTCGGTGGGTGGCGGGGGGGAAGATCTCAAGTTATTTTCAAAGAAAAAATAAAATCACCCAAACTTATTTGCAGGTATTTTCTAGCAAGATATTACCAGTTGCACACAAACTCTCCCTCCTTTATGACAGAGTTTTAAAAATGTAAGTCTGTACGAGCTCTAGTTTTCACCTTGTTCAAAAATATTGGGGATTTCTTTTTCTAGGAAGAGGAGAAAGCAAGGATACAAACAGGGAGATCATTTTGATCCTACATAGAAAACATATATAAAGCATATATAAAAACAGAAATAATATCCTAATATGACTCTTTTAGTCAGTCTTGTTCAAAATATAACTAGAAAGGGAATCCCACCTCAGCAGAAAGTGCTGCAGTGCGAGTAAGGAGAGCAGACCAGTGAGCCTAACTCAAGCCTAGAGCACAGGCAGGCAGCGGCCACAGCAAGCGAGACCCACGGGCCCACACAGCTTCTCCGTGATGAGCCCGAGCGCCAGGTGAGAGACCTGGCTCGTGGCAGCCTGACACGCAGTCTCACGGCGAGCCTTGCGTGGGAACAACCAGCCACAGCTTGAAGTGACTCACACATGTACAGAGCTGACACGCAGGGATTTCTGCCAGCAGCGCCTGCGAGGATCAGGCCCTGCACGAGGCCCATGTGCGCAGAGCAGAGCTGCCCTGGGCCCCTCTGCCATGGCAAGGCTGGGCAGTTCAGTTGCTATGGAGCCCCTGGAGCTGCTCCGCGAAAGGCCCGTGCTAGAAAGGGCCAGACCAAGCAGAAATAATTGGTGGACCTGCGGGAACAGGGGTTCCCAGCCAGCTGGAAGATCACTGCAATAATAAAGAGCAGCTCGACCCAAAAGCCTGTGGCAGACATATGGCTGCGCTCTGCAAATCACCCAAGTCTCAGTCCTTTCCCTTTCGCTAGCAGCCAAACTGCTCCAGCCACTGGCAGCCAGCATGAGACCGCACTTTGTCACATAAGAGCTGGCGATGTCTTTATCAAGTAGCACTAACATTTCAATACCTAAACAACCATTCCCTTGCCTCATTATGAAAGAGGCAAAAATAGAGACCTGGGGCCAATGAAAGAAATGTCACACACTCCAGTTTTCTGTTTGACTGAGCAGGAGAGAGACACACAACATTTTTCTGCTGCCAGCAATGCTCTACAAAGCAGACTTCCAAAGGAGAAGAGCATGGAGACATTGGTCAGGTTAGAGTGCTACAAAGGGATGCAGCAGTCCCTGCATCCCTTTTTAGGCAGAAAGCTCTACATGGTTGCAGCAGAGGGATGAGTATGTGTTTGTCCCCAAGCTCAGCTGTCACCCAGGAGGCCAACCTATGGCAAAAGGGACTCTCTACACAGCAGAGCCTGACTGCATGTGGGGCACCAGGGCTCATTTCTGACAGTTCCAAAGGGAGGGCAAAGAAAATACATTTGGCTTCTGACAGGGCATGCGCTGTTAGTGGTACTGCTTACTTTTGCAAATATTCATTATAATCTTTCATTTTAGCTTTGCTTGATACCTCGTGGGTCTCACTGCAGACTGTGGTTTATATGGTTTTGCCTATAAACAGAAAACTGGGCCTGATTTTGAGTCAAGACTTCTTGACTTCTATGATATCTACAACAACAGACTGGAAATTATGTAATAGCTTCACTTTTCTTTTTAGGATATCAAAGCTCTCATTGAATTAAATGAGCAAATACAATCAACTCACCATCCTTCAGCTGCCAATCCTGACATTGTAGTCAACAGTCTTCAGGTTGCTGAGGTATTAACTCAGCAACAGAGCTTCTGCATTTGCAACCACGAGTGCTGGTAGATGTTACAGTACCTAGATATGGAGTTTGGTCTCTGTACTTCAGGAGAAGATCAGTTGCAGTTAATATACATAAACTAGACAGTGCTGCTAAAATGATCAGATGTGAAATGCCAGCACTGCCATTCTCCTCTGTGAGTTTCAGAATTAACAAGCCCCCCAAGAGTGAAAAGAAACATTTCATCCTTGCCAAGCCTTTGGGAGGATCAGGATCATGCAGGATCAGGAAGACACTGCATCTTTTCAATGCTTATTGGTTTTATATTTCAAAAATTTTGTTCACAACCATGAAGCATGAAGATGAAGGAAGCTTATCTGAAAATCCTAGGCTGCCCCCAGGAAGTCCTAGTGCCCAACATACCCCTTTCCTCCAAATCTCAACATTACCTCAGTGGCCTCAATTACAAAGGCTATGGCACAACAAATGGAAAATGATTAAGTCAATGTATCACATCCAAATGTTACATGAATCAGTTAGTTGTTTCAATTGTTGCTGGGGCACTTAGGGCTGCCTGCCTACTCTTGAGAATAGGTCTTTCAGAGTGCACTGCAATCCAAGGGATTTTTCAGGATGCATTTTTTTGTACTCAAGTTTTCAGGATACAATTTCTCAATGGGCTTTGACAGATGTAGGAGGAAGTTGCTGCCAAAAGATGCAGTCCCACTCTTCTCCATACCCTGGTGACCCTCTGCCATCATCTCTATATCAGAGGTGCTGAGCATAATGCATGCTGAGCACAAGTCAAATGAGGTAGCTCAACAGACTGATAACTTTTTTTTTTTTCAAAGTTATTTTTTAGTCAAAATTTTAGCCTGATTCAACTCTATTGTCTTGGGTGGTGGCTATACAGCCTTAAATCAGCTTGCATCAGCAGTGACATGAGCCCACAGACAAATGAAACACTTTTGTCAGCCCTTCTGTGCAACATAAATAGTCCATTTCCCCTTTCCACTGCCTAGGATTCTTGCCCTTCAGGAAGGAATAGTAACTGGTGTGTGCTGTCAATCTTGTGTCAGAAATATGTCTGCATCTTAGCTCACAGCAAGAAAAAAGAATGATTTCCTGCAATAGCCTTAATCTCACACTGTTTGTCTCATGGCTTGCCAGCATCAAGAGTTTTACTTCAGGCTAAGTCTGATAGGTGCCAAGTGACTTTTTGCAACATTGAGTTACAAAAAAAAAAAAAAAAAAAAACTGAGGTTAAATTTTAGCGACCAGTGACTTTAGTGGGAGAGCAGCAGCTGCAATGGAACTAGTGCATACATGCTCAGTTATTTGTACAAGTGCGAATGTCACAGAATAGACAGCCTGACAGAAAAACAGATTGAAGACTTGCGACCCTTATCTTGCCAGCTCCATGAAGCAGAGTCTGCTGTTCCCCCGGGACAGTGCAGTGCTAAGGACATGCATTGTGACTATGGCCTTTGAATGAAGCAATGCAGTTCTGCCATTAAAGTGAGAGGACACATTTTTTGGCCTGCCTTTTGCAAAAAACAGTGTTGGGGACAAAGTTCCTCTCCCAGGACAAGCTCAGACTTACTAATAGGGATGCATTCCCAGTCTCTATGTCCAGCATCCAGGAATGAGCAGACTACAGTCTAAACAGCCTCTTCAATCACTAGCTCTCCTGCTGAGAGGTCTAAAGGGTATAAGCTAATGCCACTAGCCCCAGCTGGACTGGGACAAGGTTGAGGTTTACAGTCTGGAGGAAGAGAAAAACATATCCAAAAGACAATGCCTTGAGCCATCCAAGCCCCAGGAGTCTCCGGCTCATCCTGCCCCGTGACCCAACGCAGCTGCATCTTATTCAGAGCTGGAACCCAACCAGGCCTCTTTCAGTACACATTGAATTTTTGAAAGCAGATAACAGTCATATGTCAGCACCTCACATCCCTGTGCAACACACACAACTCTGTGCACTACTCAGCCTTCCAAATGCACAAAGGTGCCTCAGGAAATATTCTACGTTATCCAGACCATGCCTGTTACTGGGGTTGCTGGATATCTGATGAAGCCCTTCCAAATCTCAAGCTGTCATGCACACTTAGTTGCAAAGTTTCATTTGTCTGTTTTCAAATGAGTTGGAGCAGTAATGGTTTGCACTGAGGGCAGACAAGCTGCAGCCCATGCTGGGTGTCTCCCCGCCTGCTTTCACCAGGCTCCGTGCACATTCGAGGAACTGGCCTGCCCTGAAGCAAAACCTGC
>JASSRY010000621.1:4065126-4099203 GCA_032466555.1 Tinamus major | reverse complement strand
GCTGGGTGTCTCCCCGCCTGCTTTCACCAGGCTCCGTGCACATTCGAGGAACTGGCCTGCCCTGAAGCAAAACCTGCTGCTTCCTTCCAGTAAATGACTTGCACACATAGACCTGAAGAAATGAAACGTAACTGCCCCCAGGAAAGGGATTTGTTTCTCACCTGATAGCACAGCGTGGGGAATTTTTTTAATTCGTGTAATCTAATACTGATAGGAAACGACAGCAGTCTCTTTTTTTTCCACCTCTTCTAAACTGTTGGCACAGCAGACAGCAGCATCAGCCACTTTCGGAAGTACTGATATCCTCTGTCTCTCTCTCTCTTACTCAAGAGGAATAAAACCAACAACACAAAAATCCCTCGTTTTCTTCCTTTTTTCAAAAAAAAGATTAACATTACTGTGAACAACTTGGAATATTGAAAGCCACCAACATTCTCTCAAAATCAACTAACACACCCTTTCATGTGGTTATATTTCAACCTCTGTCTGAAGAGCATCAGTAAAAGACAATAACAATTATTCACATTTGTGATCGATTATGCCTTTCCTAATCCTTCATCTTTCACTTTTTTCACAAATTACAAGTGTACTTATGGGAAGAAAAGGCAAACTGTAAGCAGGTTGATTTCCTGCTGATAGGGACTTCCTTCTCTGCCTGCCCAAAACAGAAAGACGTTATCTTTCTTCTTCCCCTTTGCCCTTCACTGGCTCCTGTTTCAGAAAACCTCATTTAGTATTCTATTTACTGGAGAATATTAAGGTGAAAAAAAAAAAAAACTACACAGTGTACCCCATCTTTTTTAAAAGGTCACGAAGGGAATTCCTTCTTGACTCTAGCAGGCTACTACTTAACATTATCCCTATTTTAGCATAAACACACCTAAATATAATTACTCCCAAAGCTACATGACCCACATCATAAAATAATCCAATACATCCATGAGCTTCCAGGGCAAAGCAAAAATGAAACACATGTAGGCTACATGCTAGTTAAAAGAGGTACAAAAGTTTTTATACACCAAAAAGCTGCAGAGAACACACCTCAAAAGAAAAAAGGAAATCATGTAATACCTGAAAGTAATCTGTGATGAAGGATCCGAGCTCACTCTTCAGCAACCGTCTGCAGACAGAGGGAACACATCCATGAAGAAACAGCCATTGCTGGTCACTTTTCATAGGCACATCTACACTTTGCTGCCAGTCAACTCCAGGGCACACGAGTACACAAGAATGTTGCATTGTAGCCACAGCTATGCTCTGTTTACATCTAAGCATACATTGTACTAATGCCAGCAGAAGCAGTGCTCAAATTACAAAGGAGTGAAATAGCTCCTCTGAAGTATTTTAACTATAAGCAATACATCTATAACAAGCAAGAAAAGCTGACCTCCTGCATTCACAGAGAGATGGATTTCTTTATTTAGAAATTCTTTTTTCTTTTCTGATTTTCCTTTAAACAAAGCTGCCTTTCATTTCACTGTGAATAGCCGTATATCTGTAACACTGTACTTCCTTTTCTCTTGGAAGTAGAAGGTGGTCAAATAAGAACAGGAGTACAAGGGTAAACATGCAAGCAGAAGCTGTGGCTTCCCTGTGACTACCACATTAAAAAACAAAAACAAACAAACAAAAAAAACCCATGTTTCTCTAGAGAGCAATTGTAGAAACTGAACAAGAGGTAGGTTGATTATATACAGGCAGAAGCCACTGATCAAATATTTCTGATTAGTAACTGCTGATTTTAAAACAGGCTACAATAACTTTTTTTTTTCAATTCTGCAATGTATTTATAGTTCAAAATTCTCATATAAAAATCAGGATTGATTTAAATGAAAATGTTCTGAGTATTTGCATTTTCAGCTGCCAGTGACTGTGACTGGAGCTGGTAATTCTGCTTCAGATTTAAAAGCTGTCTAATACTTTCCACTGCAAAGTGCTGCATTTTTCCTCTTTGAGAGTTTTGCTTTTTATCAAGGAGAAGTAAAAGCATGAATGTTTGAATATGCCATTTGAGTCAGAGACACATCCAAGTCTCAGACTGGGTTCTTGCCAACAGAGTACCCCATTTTTTCCCTAATCTTTGATGAAAGTAGATTGGGAAACAGCCTTCCTCTCTAAATATTTTGTAAAACTTCTACATTTATTCACATGGAAATATGCTTTATCTCATAGAGGTTATATTTACACTGTCCACCTCAAAGCGCATTTCTTTTCCTATGACCACCTATGAGCCTTTGGGGACCTGTTTTTGAGAAGCACTACCATTAGCTTCAGTTGCATTCTAAGGGGAATGGCCAATTAATTCACACATCCATGAGGGAATTTGAGTCTATGGAGCAGGCCAGCTACCCTTTCAACTGAAGGCTTTCACTCCAGAGAGAACCTTGGTGGTCTCCTGATGGTTGTGGCCAGGTCACCTCTTGCTTCCTGGGAGCCCCATTTTTTCAGTGACATTTCTAACATTTCTTCTTGCTGTGACATCTGACTTTGAGAACAGAAAAATAAAATAAAAAAAAAAAAAGCACCCAGTGAGATGATGGTATTGAATCACAGCAGGATGAAATCTTGTGGCAACAATCCAAAGTAAAATGCTACCACCTGTTCATCTCCTGGTCTTGCTGTTACTATCCCAATTTAAAACTCTTCTGCATTCCCACATCAAATTAGGCACTGTGCAGAATCTGTAATTCTTTTAAGGTACTGCATTTGCTAACTTCCACCGATGATCTGAATGGAGAAATTCCATCCAGAAAAATGCACCAGCTCAATCCCATGGTGCACAAGAGCTGGCCTTCTCACAGGTCTGGCGTTCTGCCACGTGTCAAGGGGGCCATTTGCCCGGTACACACAGCACTGACATTCTGCTAGAAGCTTTCTCAGGATTCACAGGTGCGAAGTTGCAAGTGGTGTACGCACATACATGCAGATGCATGTCCTCCACGCCCCAGACTGATGTTAATGAGCTACTTGAATGCTGAAGTAGACTATTTAGGGAATTACATTTGAGATGTAACCAGTGCTCAGGGCACCTGTAGGAACATTAATCATGATTTCAAGGTGAGTGCTTCCAAGTGCTGCTTGTGAGTGCCTGTATCTGGAAGGGCGTATTTCCCTTCCCACCATGAGAACTGCTCATAAAGCATACAAATTTCACATAGAATTTCCTGTTCTTCACACAGCTCTTGACCAACTAGATTGATTTCAGTAACCAACACGAACAGAGCGTGGTCCAGCACAGGATCAGGACCAGCCAGCAAGGCCACTCTGCCTGGCATGCTGCCTCCCCATCTCCAGAATGTAGAGAGAATGGCTACCTGGGGCACAGCTTGCTGCTGCAGCAACCAAACACCTTTCTCTGAGCCTGTTAAAAGCTGGCATTACCTCCCACATGAGTGAGACTACAAGTGCTCTAATGCTCTCTCTGATGCTTCCCTCTCCCTGTATCAAAGAGACCAGAGCAGCTCACAACAGGCAGCTTGTGCCTCCAAAGGCAGCCTAGCCATGAGTGGCAGCTCTTCCTCAGGTGAGGGGGAGGACAGGGGCCATGGAGCATGCAGGGGCCGGCAGGGGCAGGCAGTAACACTCGATGCCACGTGCCAGGGTGGGAAGGAGCATCTACTTGCACAGAGGAGGTAAAGAAGGCTACAGCCACAGCAGGGAGCCACAGCCTGAGAGACAAGTGACAAAATCCAAATTCAGGCTCCAAGTCTGGGAAAGGGCTGTGGATCAGGGTATTTTCCAAGGCTTAAGACATTCATTTTTTCTTTCACATACAATATTCTTCACCTCAGTGGGGATTAAACTACTGCAAGTACTGATGTCTAACCTGACAGCTCCTGGCTTAGGCACTAAGATGCTGTGGAAACACAAGTGCCTACCCTCCCTCTGCTTTCCAAAGGAGTTCTACAAGACTTCCACTTTGGGTCTAGATCAAGTAGGAGAGAGTCTCATGCTCTGCAAGTTGCATTCATTTTGAAAGCAGGGAAGGGGATAATTTTGACTGCTGTTTAATAAGGGCTCAAGCTGAACAGCTGAACTTTAACCACAACTTGGCCCACAGCAGAAATGCAGCAAGGGTTGGGGCAGGGAACTCCATATAAAAGAGGAAGCTGAGACCTATGTGACAACATTCAAGATGAATGAATATGAATCCACAGGGAAGAGAGACGGAGGAAAAATTGCCTCCATAAGCTCTGTCAACATTCTGCTTAGTACTTCTTGGAACCAAGGCATGAATAAATTGTTCTTTGTCTCCTCTGTAGTCCTGTTTACTGCAAATAAACTTTCCAAATAATCACAATGAAACCACAGAAAAACAGAAGACTAAAAACAGAGTGATACTTCTAAACATTACTGTCAGCAGTGTTAGTACCTGTTTGCTACATTTCTTTTTTTTTTTTTTTTTAATCTTCAGGGTTTATAATTTCAGGTCTTGCTCCATAATCACCACATTAAGTTTTTTTTTGAAATAGCCTAAAGGGGCAAATTCCCTAGGAGGGGACAAAATCCTTTGAATACAAGTAAATACACACCCTGTCCTTTTCCCTGTCCTTTTATGTGCAAGTTACACATCCATATAAATCAGAGAAACATCATCCAAGAGTTTAGATTCATCGCACTCAATGTGACATTAACCTGAAAGTGCAAAGCTGTGCTTCAGTTTGCTTCTACCCCTTGTTTTCCCACCAATGTCCTCTAACTGCTGTTCTATACAAAACGAGCAAAATCAAACATCAAAAAGTCAGCAACAAAAAATCTTTTTTCATGCAGTTCAGCAACCTACCTGATATTTTCATTGAGCGTGTAAAGTTCATTGTTCTGCAAGCCTCCACCTTTGAACACATTTATCACTGCTGTTTGAACACTGTCAAAAAAGAAGACAGTACAGCATCCATAAATAACACCTGCCAGGATGATTTAACACAGAGAGCAATGTGAGGTAGCTGCCAAAAACTGAGTGGTTATAATGGGGGTGGAGAGGTTAATTGCACTTAAATACTTCCACTTTTTCTCCCCTGGAAATCATCACTCTTATTTACCTACAATCTCCCAAGGGAGACAGAGCAGAACCAATGTTAAGCCAGGCCTAGACCAAGCAAAGAAAAGCTGTTGTAGGGACACTGTTCTCGAAGAATACACTTGCATGGAGTATATCTTCAGTGTGGCTCTTTAGCTGGTCTCTGCTAGGTGCTCCAGAGCTAGTTGTTACAAGGAGACCTGGATTTTTGCTATTGTCTGCCAAGCACATCATCTTACATTATCAAGTGATGTTAGCATGACTAGCCAAACTACCTATAGCATTTGACAGGATCCTTGCTATGCTGGAACAAGCAGCAAGCCTCACTTAGTCAGAAACATTTTTAAGCCCAGTTAATGTCTGCAAGATGTGGTAAGTGCTGTTGGAAGATATTCTAATTAATACTCTTCTGACAGAGGAAGTCATAAACTGACAGTACAAGAGGGCTTAGCAGGTGTAAAAGCTTGCAGCAGCCAATAAGAAGCTGTGTCATGCTCCTATAAGATGCTCCTTCCAGGGGCTGGTTACAGTACTTGCTTCATTGATCTCAGTTTACTATCTTGGCACAAACCTTTATGATGTTTCTACTGGACTACTTTTGTGTGACATTAGCAAGCTGAGCCACGTTCGCAAGAGATAGGAGTCTGCAGAGCAAAAGGCTGGTGCAAGGCAGAAGAAAGAAAGGTGGGAACACCCACTTTCAGCAGCAACAAGCCTTTAAATCAATTCAGGGTATTTCACATGTCATCCTACAAGTCATTTTTCCAGTATTCATTGTGGCATGACATCTTCTGCAGACAGGATTTGACTATCAATAAGAAACATTAGTAGAAGTCACAAACTTCTTGTTGCCAAGGGAACTTGATTTTGATAAAAGTTTCACAACATGCTGCTCCGTTAAGAAATTAACCTTTGTTACATGGCTAGCAATGTGTTTTCTTTAACTAGTACTGAAGAGGTGTAACTATTAACACAAAGTAATTCTGACATTTCAAGACAGTCTCTCTGAATCCTAAAGAAGGCTAAAACACTACTAGGTCTAAATATGTCATCTCTGCAGGAGTTCTTCCATATGGACAAAGCTTCGGCATGCCAAAAATTCATTCATACTCATAAACAGATAAGCTTAGCCATAAATGGCACAAGGTATCAAAGATCAGGCCTTATCTGGCCATTGCACACAGACAGTGCTCAGCTGAACTGGTCCTGCTTACCTGTTCCACGCAGAGTTGGAGCTCAGCTGCAAAGCCTGACGGGTTGCTTGGAAACGTGGCAAGTCGCTGAGCACCGGGGAGCTCATGAAACGAGGTCTGGGCCTTCTGAACGAACCCATCTTGTACAACTGGAGAGCAAGGGATGGAGCCAGGGTGAACCCTCCAGTCATACAGTCAGATTGACTGGAGCAGGCCGGCAGAAAGCCTCTTCTCTTGAAGGTCCAAGTGTCAATCTCAAGGATATCAATAAGTCTTCAAATTCTGCAGAAGCCTGCAGCAAAAGTAAAGAGTCAATCTCTGACTAGTAGTTCCTGGTCATTTTAGGTTGCAACATGGACTTGTATTCAAAACAATTTAAGTATTGAAACAATCCTGTGAACTAAGGAGAAAAGAAGACAGAAATATCTTATCCCACAAACAAAAAATGTGGGCAAACCTTTAAGAGCTCTTCATCAGCTTCACACTCTTCCATTCCATCTCCAGTGCAGCCAGGAAAACAAGCCCAGTCTCTCTTTCCACTTCATCTGTCAGATGTGTGAGAACAGAGGCACCTAAATGCTTCTCCTGGAGGTACTTTACAAATACCTTTAAATATAGTCAGCCCTTCAGACTTATAAAATGGAGGGGGAAAATGGAGAGAGAAAAAAGAAACTACTTCACCAGAAAGCAGAAAGCATCAAAAGATGAAGAGATGAACACAGTGCCTTTATTTTGAGAAGTGTTGCACAGGGAATAAAATGTTCTCAGTATCAGTCCATCACAACAAGGATGTAATAAGGACCTTCTGCAAAAAAAGATCTGGCAAGGAGATATCTTGAGGTAAGCAGGACTGTTACTTTTCCTTTTCCCTCTACAGAACTAGAAGAAATTGCTTGACTAAATATAAAATGCCTGTGCTTTTCCCTCTGATCATCTTCATATAGAATAATATGCTGCCCTGAGTAAACCACAGTAACAGCAGAAGTTGGAATAGGTTTGGATAAAAACCACAGGCATTCTGGCAATGTTTCTGAACTTCGAAGTCTACCCACTTCATAGAAACACACGCCATAGATGTAGTCGGCAGTTTGGAGAATGGAGACATGGGAGAAAAGAGAAGAAAAGAAAAATAAACAAAGAAGTTGTGTAACTGAAGAGCACATAGTTGTAAAGCAAAATCCTCTCTTCTCCACCACATCTTGAGAATGAGGTGGAGAGAGACATGATCAGGCAAAGAAATGCTGCCTATCTGCACAGAGCTTTAAATTGAACTAATTCTCAGTTTTAGGAAATGCTTCCCACTCTCTCAAACTGTAATTAACTCTTTTACAAGGATGAGAACAACCTTCTTCCTCCTGAGCAGCCCTGCTTCAAGCTGGGCTCACCTCACCACCCTGCCTCCACTTCTGCTTGTCACAGCCTGACCCAAGCACAAGGAAGCTCTGCCAGACACCACGGGCCCTGTGCTGAGGGAACCTAAACAGCAGAAGGACTGAGTTGGGGCTAAAAGCAATAAAACAGAAGCCCTGCTGTTGAGGGAGATTTATTGCAAGCAAAGATGAGCTGGACTATGACTAGAGAGAAATGGGTTCACTTTAAGGCTTCCCAATCTGTGATGCAAAAGGGCACAGAAAGCAGCTCCCCACCCCCTTTAAAAGATATATGTTGGGACTGCCCCAGCCCTTCAGGCTTCTCACACATCTGAAAGGGAAATAACCACCAGTGACTGCGTTTCTTAGGCACCGACACAAGTGGTGCTATCATTTTCTGCATTAAGCAAGAAATTAATACAGTTGTTACCCTGCACACACACACACACACACACACAGTTTGGCTGGAGCTGGAACACTCTGCTGCAAGCACAGTTTTTTTCCTGACAACTCTTTGCTGCCTATGGCTCTGACAACAACCTTTCACTGGGGAGCTGAGCTCTGACAGGCAATACTTGAAGGAGCAGCACACTACAGATTCTGTGACTGCTCTGTTCCAGTTAAAGCCCTAACTCCTACAAATTAACAGTAAATACAAACAGTATAAGCAAATCAGCACTGCCTTTTGTGTGCAGTTTGAAATAACGTTTGTTTCACTTTACATTGCCCACACATTTGCAATCTGCCAGCGATTTCTGTATCGGCAGTTCTAACCACATTAGAAATTGTCAGCAGAAAAAAGCTACAGCACCTTGGAGAGCTGAGTGCAGACTTCTCTCATAACGTACCAAAAGGTGGTTTTGAGGCAAAGAATTAGTATAAATTAAAAGAATGTTTCTGCTGTGAAACAAGCAATTGTGCCAATATTTGTCATCTCTTAAGTTCCACAGCTGACAGCGTGCTGAGCTGAAAGAGGGTCACTTCTCCCAGTGCTGCAGTAAAACTTCCATTTCTAAATTTTGTGTTCAGCAAAAGCAATATATATTTTTAGCACTTTATAATGCAATATAAGAATTACTTTAGATCAGGTGTAGACATATAACAGTTTGAGAAAGCAGTGGTTAGGATGTCTGTGCTAGCCCACAATCCCTCTCCTATGAGCATTCCAGGCAGTACAAATGTTAAAACCCCACAAATATGTATTCCTCAAATATTCCTATAGCCCTAGCAAAGTCACACTTTATATTTATAAAGCTGTATTTCAATTCAAAAATAAAAAATCTCTGCAATTCAGAGCTATGTTTACTTGAAAGTTGAAAGCATAAATTCAGAAGTACAAATCAGAGGCAAAATCTTTGGGGCCTTGCCTCACACACCGTTGAAGCCTGTGTAGGGAATTTTTGGCCTGTTTTGTGCAAGAGGCCAAAGAGGACAATCATTAAGTTTTTTTCCGTGTTTGATTTATGGATTAATGAGACTCATGCCACAGCAACAGAACTATGGGATACGCAGGGCCCCATGGCAAATTTCCGGGATGCCTCTTCATAAAAGAAAATGCTTAAGTGCTTTTCCTCACGGAAACATGCACGTTGTTTTCCTTAGCCTCTGTAAAAGTCACCCAGACAGCTAGTAACAAGTTCTCATCTGTGCAGAGAAGATAAGGCGCTCCCTCTTCCCCCATTTTCCCACAATCTTACAGTCTGCAAATCTGTTTTACTGTCAGGTAAACTTTATTCTAGGTTCTCATCAGGAATTTAAGAAAATATCTTCTATTTTAGAGGCAGAGCCAGAGTCTGATTTCTAATTCTTCACAATTCAAAGATACAAATCTCTCCTGTCTTACCTAATTGTGACTCTTAAGCACCAGGAATAGTAAATAAACCGTTACTGTGAATGCAGACTATCCCTCACTTTCTACACTGACAAGCGGGCAAGCAGCACATGCATGTGCATGAACTTAGTTTATATTTAAAAAAAAACACAGACTGCATCTGCTACGACAATTTAAATTTACAACACATTTGGTTACTCTTCCAGCACTCATTTGCTTAAAAATACAAACCAAGAAAATTTTGCTTTTCAAAGGAGAAAAGATAAACAAATCAAGATTTATTCAGTAACTAAAAAATTTCCTTTCTGGACAACACTGATCAAATATGTGTCTCAGACATTTCAGAGGCCATTCAAAGCAAAAGTCTCGAAAACAGTTTTGGAAAGAAGACTGGAACCAAGTCTCTGGGTATGGGAGTTTTCTGACTTACACCCTCTTCCTTTCCTGCCTTCCCACCTTTAGAAATATGACTCATGGAAAATTCAGTGCTTAATCCACAGTCCACCAAAAGCAATAGGAATCGAACCACTGATCTTACCGTTTTGGCTCAAAACCTCAGAAAGAAAGAGGAAGTGCAGGTATTTTCTCATCTTAGCAGTCCCTCACATTCAGAGCAATATGGGTGTGAAGATGACTTATTCTTTACGCTCTTATGTAAGAGACTATCTCTGAGCCCATGCTCAGTGCTAGGATGTAACTGGGAATGTGCAAGACCAGGTCTGACAATCTCATCAGTAGGACTGACTTGAGTTGCAGCTTTCACAAAACAGCTTTTTCCACCCACATATTAATGCTACTTGTTTCTGAAATCCGAGCAACAAAACCAGACGAGCTTGCAAACTTTGCAGGCAGAAATTCTCTCGTTAGGGTATGATTAAGGATCTCAGACCACGGACAGTGCCCATATGCGCAAGGACAGGACCAAGCTGGGAGAAGGGAAGTGTTTGCTGCCGCGATCCTGCTGAGCTGTGCGTGACCTGCTGTCTCATGGGTGAATACCATGCGGTGCCACAAGCCTCCAGTGCGGGTTGCACACCGGTTGGTGGATGCAGGAGACGACCCACAGCCCTGCGAGCCCCGTCTGGCTGGCTGCGCAGCGTCGAGCATGGCCAGAGGCACCTATCCCACCCAAGGCCAGCCCACACCACCGGCCTGCCCGCTGCTGGTCACCACAGTCTGCACATGTCTATGGGCCTCGCCTCTCTTTAACTAAACGTAAAGGTTTTAACTACAAGGCATGTAAGAGAATCTGAGAACGCCCTCCTTCTGGTTGTAAGCGTCGACCCTCTGGTATGTGCCCATATATCTGACAATCTTGTGGCTAACATTTAACTCTCTAAGACCTCACTTTCTCTATCCTCTTATTACATAACCACATCCACAAACACGAGCGCAGGGTCCCTGCCTTCCTCTTCTCTCTTCCATACATTTCCTCTCTCAGATTGGACCCACATCATATCTGTATTCCCAATAGATCCCGAACAAACTAATAAATAGAAAAATCCAATTTGACTTTGACAACAGAGACATCCATGTAACATTTGAAAAGGAACCCAGTGGTTTCCACTCAGTTATGCTTTTGAGTTCTTGAGGTTAAAGCAAACCTGAAACTCAAAGTGAAACTCTGGTAAGAGTGAGAGGAAATGTATGAGAAATAGAGGGGAAAAAACCTTTGCTTCTCATATCCCACCATGGTTTGAGAAGCTTTTTGCAATTCAAAGACCACTGCAGACCCTTTGGAGTTTATGGCCTGTCAGAAATAAGCAAACTTCACATCTACATAAATGACAACATGATTTCTTTTCAAAAAAGTCTAAGAAAAATTATGGCAGAGAGTAAGTTGATTCAACATGAAATAATGAAGTCATAATAAAGAATATATAGAAAAACAACTATTTGTAACATAAGAATGGCATCTAAGACAACAAAATTATTTTGGTCTCTGCCACAGATCTCCTGTGTTACCGTAAAAATATTAATTACTTGTTTGGACTCACATTCAAAAATGGAGAAAAATGTTAAGGCTATTAAAAGGCTCCATTTGTTTGTAAAACAGCTTGAAATGTTTTGGTGGAAAATAGCAAAGAATACCTCATTATAATCACCTAGCTGATCAGTATGAAGTTAGAGGCAAATTTAAATTACATTCACTAACAACGCATTTCAGCTGATTGAAGGCAAATTGTACTTCCTATATAAACAACGATCACACCAAAGATCTGCTTATGAAATGCAAGATGCGAAACCAGCACTTTCAGAAGTGCGATACAAATGGACCAGACTGGTCCTCTTTGGTTCAATAAGAACCACATCCACAGGAAAGGAGGAAGGGCTAAGAGAGGAAAACGGAGATGACCTATAACGCCATTTTATGATCAACTGAAGCATTAGGGGTTTTTAGATATTATATCAAGAGCAGATGTAGAGAGCATCCTTTCAAAGTAAGCTCAGTGCAATGTTGTCCTGATCCACGGCAGACTAGCTTCTGGAAGCAGCAAGCTTACCTGTATCCTGCTGTGGAGATTCACCCATCCAGATGGATCTAGCATCAGAGAGCAGAGTTAGCGTCATCATTGCTTTCTCTTCACTTATATAGAGAGGCTTTACTCAAGCTCTTATACTCTCAAAACCACAACTAATTTCAAGGCAAAGTAGTACCGTAAGGAACTCAGGTCCCAAAGCTGTGTGCTATTTCTGCCCTGTTCTTATTATTTTAGAAGCCTTTAACTACGTTGATGATGTTAACTATGTTGATTAGCAAGAAAGCTTTCCATCAGCAGAGCTATACCGGACCAACCCATGGCATGAAAATATTTGTATCAGAAACAAGATGACACACACATAAATAGTTATTTCCTTCCCCTGGTGGGAACATCATTTAGCAGATGCACTAATAAGTGCACCCCTACTGAGGCAAAATAAACCAGGAGTGTATCACTTGAATGACACAAGTATGAATAAGCCATCAAAATATTTGATGTAGAAAAGACTTCAAGGTTTAATTGGCATAGATACTTTCAAACCCAGAAAACAACTTTTAGCAACTTCAACTTGTTTTCAATAACTCCCCAATGACACCAGTAGCATCTGCTGCAAAATACAGAAAATAAGAATTAATATACTCCCTTCTGAATTTGCAGGAGTAGATGAACTCACACTATAGCCTCCCCTTCAGCATGGCCCCTAAAAAACTTCACGAAACTCAGAGAAACTATCCTCTTCAACCTGCCCTTCCTTGGTGAAATGTGGGGAAATACACTAACTAACCAATTCCGAAAGCTATTCGAGGATAACACTGAAGGAGAGCCACAGCAATTCCTTCTTCAAGAAACCAGGCAGAAGGTCACCACTTTAAAAGAAAAAAAGAGTAGGGGAAGAAAGAACACAGATTTAAAATAAATTAAAAAAAAGTAAGTCTAAATGTTTAATTTACTAGGAACGGTAATCAGAAAAGTATGTAAGATAAACTTCATCATGAACAAATAAAAAGCCAGCAACTGCATTTATTTTAGGAACTATCTATACTGTAACTAAAATGACAATCTCTCATATCATCTCGGTGATTTCTTGCACTTCACACTTTTTTTCTTGTGTTTTTGTTTTGACATAACCTATCGTTACTATCAAAAATAGAAGCACATCTCACATTTTCAATCCTTGTGTTACAAAACATGGAGATTAAGTAGCCTGTTTGTACATCAAAGCCCAACCTGAAAAAAGAAAGAAAAAAGAAAGAAAAAAGAAAGGAAAAAAGAAAGAAAAAGGAAAAAAAAGGAAAAAGGAAAGAAAAAAAGAAGGAAAAAAGATGAAAAAAAAAACTCACAGGCACCTAAAAAAGTCACATATTGTGACTCACATACTGTGAGTTTAAAAAAATACACTTTTGAGTTCTTTTTATTTGCCTGCTACTCCTAAGCTGATTCATCCATTTAAGTTATATCCCTCCACTCTTTCTGCAGGAATCGAAGCTGCATCTGTTTATTTCTTAAACAGAGGTTAAATACCTCACCTACTCTGCAGTTTTGGTTACTAGAAATTTAAGAAATTGAAATTCTTAGAATAGGAAGAATTGAGAAGAGTTAGCAAATGCTATCTATGGTTGTACTGAGCTTTGAAATTGAACCTGGGAGGTTTTATCAAAGTCTGAGCTGTTATCAGTCCATAAATACACTGCATAAAATTAGGTAGAGAATTTTATCTTCAGGACTGACAGATATGATACACAGGTTTTTTAAACTCTGCTATAAAGCTGCTAAAAGGAAATCCTGATCCTAAACTCTCATAGCAAAAAAGACTCTCATAGGGGCTTGTCTGTTTGAACTCCACTCTGCATCCTTGGCACCAAGAACTTGCAGGGACCATCAGTGTGGGATCCAGTGCAATGCACTGGCCTCGACTTGGTAAGAATCAAGTATTTCAGCCAGAGATGTAGGACATCCCCATCATGGGCAATCACAGAATAATCCACCTGTAGAAAGATTTCTTTCTGGTGTCACCAAAAAGCAGCTTCACTTTGACATAAATAGTAGGGTTTATTTGCCTCCCTCAGGTGTATTATAGAAGTCCATGGCTTTATAAAGCTCACTCAAACCTCAGCAACAAATGCCAGACATTGCCTATGAGCTCTATATCAAGAGCATACACTAGACAGCATAAGACTGCAGTGAATTACTGTGAAATTCTCATTTATGTGGAATGACAAATGGCATTTTTCTCATGTTATGGAACAGTAAGAGAATCATGCTTACTTTCTTCAGCTCAGTACCTTTACAGTACCTTAAGTTCATGAATCTCTTACATGGTACAACTAAAAAGATTACGGAAACCTCTGAGCATTCTTTAGCTATGTGACAGGGTAATTATAATAGTCTCTACTGAGTATAAAATATATAAATAACGTTAATACTGTAAATTGAGTCTAAACAGACTTCCTTAGAATGCAAGTGTTTTCATTTAGTGATTCTCTACTTAACCAGCAGAGAAATCTCATTAGATCTGAGTTGCTATCACAGATAGCATTCTCAAACCTAACATCCTTCATATGACTGTAAAATAGCTGGCATAGCTTTACCACACATATTTTCAGCTATAGGTCACTTTCTGTTGCCAATACGCTAACAAAGCTCTTTGCAGGAGTCGGAGGATAGGATTTTATCCCTAGTGTTATAGTCTCAAAAGGTTTAAGGAAAGTCAGAGTATCAGAACCATGTCTCACTTGTGTATCTATACCATCAAGGCCTACTGCACAGTTGGAGTGTAGCTTTTGCTTTAGAAAAAAAATATATATATATATATACATATGCTGCCTACAAAGCAGTTTCTGTGTCTCCTCATCATGAAATAAGACCTATGGGTATGCATGCTAAATACACATGTACATGCAGCACCATTTGCAACATGTAAACAGCTCTTGCACGCTGATCCAGGTACCGATGAGTTCTGAGTAACTAAAATCCTCCATATCACAAAATTACAGCATTGTCATACTCGACTTGAGACCGCCTGCTTACATGAATAAATCATCATATGACTGGAAAGGGCAGAGAAAAATAGATGTGTTTTAGACTATTCTTTTCAACCCAGCCAGGCCGGAGCTGTGCTCACTGGGGTTCCTACTAGTACAACTGGCAGCCCCAAGTGATATCCCATGGACGAGAAGGTGGAAGGGGACAGGTTCGGCTGCCGAAGACGATAAAAGTAAACTTTGTCCATGAAAACAGAAAGCTCAGTAAATATCCCCAGAGCACGGAGTCTCCTAGTGCTCTTGAGGGGACCAGGAAAGGGGGTGCGACGGTAAACGGCTGCTGAGAGAGGCTGCCGAGAGACACGGAGGGGAAGAGAAAGGCGGTGTTTCAGTTAAAGACGCAGCCTGCAGCTCACATGGCTTTTGTCTGTCTCTCAGGGGGCTAAACGCTAACTCGATTTATTTAGAAAAATACGGGGCGGGGGAGGGAGGAGGGGGGAACACCACCTCTTTCCCTTCCCCACTGGTTTCAGAATTATTGTATCTCCTGCGGGGGAAGGGTTAGACCGAGCCGCTTGGTTTGGAAATGACTCACTCGGCAGCGCTATGGAGCCGGAGGGTCTATTTTTAATGTTTTTAAACGGAGAAGTTACTCGGGTCTTATGCGTCGCTGTGTGTCGGGGCCACCGCGGCCGCGCAGCCCCCGCCTGCCGCCCCGTCCCGTCCCGCGCGGCCCCGCGCCGGCATCCCCCGGCCGCCCCCGGCCGCCCGCCGCATCCCCTGGCCGCCCCAGGCATCCCCCGGCCAGCGGCAGCTCCGCTTGTCCCGAAGCGCCGCGGCGCCCCAAGCGCAGCCCGGCGGCCCAAGCGCTTCTCACTCACCCGGGAGGGAGGCCGGGGCTGCCCGCGCCGCTCCGCGTTGCCGCCCCGCCGGGCACTGAAGAAGGTGCCGCCTCCCGGGCCGGCGGGCGGGCAGGCTGCTGCGCCGCCGGCCTCCCGGCCACGCTTTATTTCTCCGATCTGCCTTTCGCTGGCTCCTCCCAGCAGAGACAAAAGGCGACGCGCCGGGTCGGATCGGGCCGGCCAGGCCCGGTTCGGCCCCGTGGGGGCAGCGCTCGCCCCGGCCCCAGATCCGCGGGTCCCCCGGCGGGGGTGCAAAGCGCGTCCCGGCGGGTCGTGAAATTTGGAGGGTTTCCGATCGGGACAGGGGGGATGCAGGAGGCTCGGAGCCCTCCCCGGGGCCAGGGCGGCTCCCCCGGGCGCTGCGGCGCCGGCCGAAGGCAAGTGACGCTCAGGCAGCGCTGCCCTTGGCTCGCACTTACCGCGCACTTTGCTCGCTCGCTGTAACCGGCAGGTTTGCAGCAGGTACTGGCAGGAAGCTGCTAAGAACGTTGCGTGTAATTCAAGGTCCTGAAGGAGATTTTAAAAAGCTACAATTAGATGCAATCAGCAAACATTCACATGCAACCTGTAACTCCTCAGAGAGACGCACTCTCTTTTGCAGAGCTGCTCATTAATTTAAGGTACTGAGATTTTAAAGCTTCTGAAGGATTTGTAAAACAGCATTATTTTTGCTATCTGTTGAAGAGGCTTTTGTGAATTAGTTAGCACATTGATGTTCCTACCACTGGCTAGCCCACAGTGTTAGCTGTTAAGAGAACTCAAACCTTATCTTTACAACTGAGTTTGGTCTGAATTTACAGTCAGAAAAGCTCGTGCTTTTCTGGAGCCAGGATGTTAATCCATCAGACCTCACTGCAGTCCTCTCTCCAGTTTTCTCTGGAGATACCCAAAGTGAGCTCAGATGACTCGTATTTGCAGGAATGGCATCCTAATTCTATGATTCTAATGTTCCTTCTTTTCCACCTACAGATGTGTAAAACAAACACTCACTGGGGCACCGTGAACTTTAACTACAGCCCATTGCCACTACCAGAACTATAATCAGACTTATTGTTATAAACATGAAATCAGTGCCCTGAGAGAGCTGACAGGATTGGATTGGAAGCTGTTCAAACACATACAAAACTATGTTCTCTATCCAAGAGTGATGTGGAGTTTGATGGATGGTTGATACCTGTGCAACATGTACAGTTTCAGTATATCTGTTGACGTACTAACATGCAAAAGCAGATAAATTGTCCATTTGTTTTTCAAACCAACAATTGCATATTCTTTTTTTTTTCTCCACAGACAACATTGCCAAAGTGGACCTTGAACAGCTCAAGAATCCTGAGGTCTCCATTAGAGAGCTGCTGGGAAGCCCCAATACAGTCGTGAAGTGAACACTGCTATAAGAGTTATGGCTAGAGAAGCACATACGTCGTTCCTTGTAGCTGGACAGTTCTTCAAGGCCAGCAAAGATCTGAACCTATTTGCAGGAGAAGAGAATGGTGATCTGACATGCCTGCTCCGGTGACATGCTCTATTGGAGAGAAACACCACAAAAAAAAACCATGGAAGTTGTATGAGGGATAAATACTCAGATGAGGCCAATATAGACTGCTGGCCAGATCCTAACTTCTGGCATTATGTGAACATAGTAAATTCACAAGTTTTGTTTAATGAAAAAAAAAAAGCCTGCACCATTTGCCAAATTTTAACTCACATAATTATAAGTCACAACTTCAAAATGTATCTGGTTTTACTGCTCTCGAGACAAGTACATGACTCTGCAGATTTCTGGGATACCAGGTTTACAAAGGAAAAGTTGTTAGCCATACTCATAAGGTGCAAACTTCAATACTACCTCTGGGAGACATCATGGCCATGATGCAGACTTAGTGTGGCCATCATGTTATATGGCTGGATTCTGCTTGGGGGAAAAGAAGGAGAAAACAGCTAAAAAGATGTCCTACTACCAGTGAAGGTGGGAGATCCTCTTCAACTGCCTCACTAGGAAGGAGTGGCCTTCGGAAGGCCACTATCGGAAGGAAAGAGTCCTTGCCACTGCAAGGGCCCCAAATTATCTTACACAGGAGCATAGGGAGGACTTTAGTATATAGCAAGGACAAACAAGAAAGAAGATTAGAAATATTAGCCCAGAAGGGAAAGATAAAAATTAGGAGGATCCTTAGGGCAGGATTCCTCTTACCTAACTTTAGCCCTCTGAGGTTATGCACCAACCTCCTATGGCATGTCCCATGGTAATTCATCACACCTAGATCAGATAGCTATGTTAGAGCAGGAAGAATTGCCTTCTGGAAATATCTCTGTGCTTCAGGTGTTCATCAAAGGAGCTGCCCTAAACAACACACTTAACTTTCAAAGTTAGGTAAGATAAATCCTGCTCTAAAACTTGCCTGAATGACACAGAGCTGCAGTGAAAGGGATCTGAAGGAAAAGAGTTATGTTTAGATTGATAGACAAGGAAAATGACCTTTAGTAGCTTCATTTTTCCTTTCAGCTTTGGTTAGAGCAAAAGAAAAGAATATGCTTTTCAAAGAAATCTCTTTGTCTCAAAGAAACAAGCTGTAATCTATAAACTCTTATCACTGGAGCAATACATGGTGCAAATCGACTGCCATTTGCTTTGTGTCAGAGGAATTGACTCCTCTTTG
Source organism: Tinamus major (assembly GCA_032466555.1). Classification (NCBI taxonomy): domain Eukaryota; kingdom Metazoa; phylum Chordata; class Aves; order Tinamiformes; family Tinamidae; genus Tinamus; species Tinamus major. The sequence goes on along the minus strand of JASSRY010000621.1, from coordinate 4,080,769 downwards.
ACCTTTTTCAAGTCTACAGTATCACCTAAACTGAAAAGAAGGAATATTAACAGCATCAAAGATGTTGCTACAGACATTTTTATGATGATCAGGTATGTGAGAAATAGCTACAGACTTAATTTTGTTTTTGACACCACACATCCTCTCTGTAGCACATTTTCTATAGTAAGACAGCCTTGAATGCACGTGTCCTGCTCTCCATACAGTGTGGTGTTCAATGAGAGCCAAACCACAAACGTTGTGACTAACAGATGTGACCTTTTAATGGTTTGTTTTATAATGTATTTGACGATGGGATGAATCCACAGCATATTCCCTTCCTTCTTTCTGTGTGAGCCAACAGGTCTTCAGCACCATGTGATTCCCAGAAATGAGTTCTGGAGAGGGTCCTACAGTGTGGTCTAACAGGTCAGCAAGGAAAGCCATCATGTCTGAAGAATGTTTCTAACTGGCACTAATTTTCAGGGGCTGAGGGCAGCAGCTGAACCAGCTTAAGAGGTGATCATCTTTTGGCTTATTCTTATTCCGTCCACCAAAGATCTCTGTCCTTTTCCATCTGCTCCACTTGCCAAAGGAGCAAAAAAAGAGAGGGAAGAGAAAGCAAGCAAGCAAGCAAGCAAAATCTGCCTTAAACTAAAGTGGATAATTTTGACAGAAATGCATTAGGAAGTAGCTATACTTGAAGCTAACTTACATATACTGGAAAGAAGCATGGGGCACACAGCTGGGGATAAGCTGGGAAAAGTAACCTTATATCCCAGCAGAGTTGCAGTGAGAACAGGGAGTTTGACAGTCCTCAGGGTGACTTTATGCAAATTATTTAACAATTTGGTTCATTTTTCTCTAGAGGGTCCCAATCTCAAAAAGATGTTACAAAGCTTAAACAACTCCTTCAAAGATAATATTTTTTTTTCTTTTGTTCTCTTTCATACTCACTTTTGTAGTTTCAAGGCCGGTGGAGTGGAAAGGAGGCAAACATCTCAAAGCTGCATGATTGAGGGTCCATTATTCTATGAATTTTACAAGTCAAAGCTCTGGTACAAATGAGATTCAGAAAACAAAATGTAATTCCACAAGGAAAAATGCAGCTATATTACCTGTAGTGAAAAAATAATTAAAATCACAGATATTCATTGGAAGGAGGATTCTCAGAAGCCATAATGCTGAAAGAGCATTATAGAGATCTAACATAGCAGGAGAACAGATAGTAAATTAGGCATGTCTGCAATTTAGGATGACAGGGAGGAAAAAGCAGAAACAAAAAACAATAGTATAGTATTCTTCATAAGCAGAAATTTTAACAAAAGCCTCTGTTAGTTCTATTGTAATATAACCTCTCCCCCCACCCCTCAGAATATTGCATTCAGTCCTTAGTATCCTCTCCAAAAAGACATCAGCAAGTGTAAAGTCCATTTAAAAACACAAGTGATGAGGACTGACTTGGAGATTCACTGTATGAGCTGAAAGAGCTAAATACAGCTGGTTGTGCTGTGCATGGGGAATAGGACATAGAACTATAAAAAATTGAAACAGGATAAAGTACCATGAAAGATGAACTACTAATTATTGCAAAAGGGAAAGCAGTCTAATTGTGAAGATGGGGAAAGGAACCTGAAAGATTAGCAGAATCCTGTTACAATGCCTTAGGTGTAAGACCCACTGCTGGTAGAGTAGGTGCTCTGGAATACTGTTTGTGGTATTTTAAATAAGCACAATGCTAGTGTTTATGCCTGGCCTACCAAGCACAGTGGTCTAGCTGATCTTTTACAGGGAATTTTCCATCTTTAATTTCTGTGTGTCTAAAGCTTCCTTCCTCTTCCATAGAGTACTGTTTGGCATGTCAGTGACAAACCTCTGAGGGAGATTACAAACAAACTAGGCCTCAGGGAGAGAAGATCTAAATGAAGAAAAGAACTAAAGAATGTTTATGTGATACTTTACAGACACACCACAAATCATAGTCAAGCAAAGCCAGCAGCAACTGACCGTCCTTATATTGACCTCTGCTGGAAACCATAATGTAAATTTTCCAAGGACACAAATGAGCTACTTCAGTCTCAGCAGCAGGACAGACCCCTTCACTTCACCCTCCTGCCTTAGTCATTCCCATTCCACTCCTGATTTTGTTTGTCTCTCAACCTTCTCCATCTGCTCCATCTCCCTCTTGCCTTTCATCCTCAAGGTCAGTAAACTGAATTTAAATTCATTATTTGGAATCCTATGCATCCATTCTAAACCCAGTTTCTATACTGAAACTCTAGAGCCTCCAGATGCTGTGTCAGGGTTTCTAATGACCACACTTAAGACTGTCTGACAAATATTCATTTTTGAAGCTGTGCTCTTGTAAAATCTTTTTGACCTTTGCCTTTCATGCTGGTCTTCTTGTTCTTCTATCCCCTTAACTGCTTCTTCAGCATATTTTCCTTCAGCTTTCTGAATGGCAGTCAACAAGACTTTTGCCTTGGTCACTTGTCTTTTCCTTCACCTTATCTCCAGGTAATCTCATCTGCAAATAAATTTAATTGCCAGTGTATAGCTGTTTTCTCTACTCCTATCCTAGCTCTACCTTTTCAAATGGAAGTTGTGGCCTGTTTTTTTGTTATGGTTTCATAGATGCCACAGCTATCAACTCAACGTAGTTGAAATACAATTCTTAGTCTTTGCTCTCAGAGCTACCCTGCTACTTCTGCTTTAGTTACTACATTTATGCATATATGACCCACCTGCCTATTACCCATCCAGTAACTTGGGCATTGTTTTTAACTCAGACTTTTCTTTCTTTAAATACTCATATTCAGGTTACGTTTAAACTTTCCAGATACTTTTTGTGTAGCTTCTTTCAAATAAAGTTCTTATTCTTTCACAGAGCAATACTCCTCAGCCAGACTTCTGTCACTTCATACCAGAGATATTGTGATGTCTCTTCACCTGACTTTGGAAAACACAGTCTTCATTCATACCCATCCAGGACAGTGCTACAAATATCATTACCCTAGTATCTTACTTTGACCATGATACCTCCTACCTTCCATCTGTCTGTTGACTTCCCTACTTAATCACCACTGCTCTCAGCTCATCTTTCTATTGCAATGTTTTACCACATCATTGCTTCACAATCCCTGGGTGTAATGACTACTGAAAAAGGTCATCTCACACTCGCACTGGCCAAGGTGACCAGTTCTGCCCAGCACTGTCCTTCCTTTGTACTACCAGATTTGCTTTGATCACGCAGCAAATGGGATCAGTAAAATGAACTGGTTTAAAAACACATCATCTCCCTTGCTCACCACTGGTAGCTCGACTCAACATCCAGGCTCTTGTTACTGTCTGTGCCTGTCTGCCTAAGAACCATGTATGGCAGTCTCATAACACAGTTTTACTCAGGACAGGCCAAGCTTTTCCTTGTAAAACTTTCCTTGTAAAAAAATCCTTGTAAAACCTAGGCTGGTGAAAAATACCAGCCTAAGATCCCAGGAGAACCCACAATTTCAGTGTGTGCCCTTAGTGTGAGTAGAACCACAGAAAGCAACAGTGCAGGTTTCTCTGTGGTAAGTCCACTTGATATATTAACTGGCTGTTACGGAGTTTATCTTCAGGTCATATGGAATCTATAGGCTGTGTAAGCAAAGAGGCAGCAGAGTAAGTCGTTTTGGCAAGGTGACCACTGGCTCACTTACCAGCTGTGAAGTGGTCTATTATTTCACATATTAGCTATCTATTAGCAACAACTTTTTGTTATGTTCTCTTTCAGAACTGTAGAAACAGAAGAAGATATGCATGTGGTATGAGACAAGATTTCCTACAGCACAACAAGCGAATCACTAGGTGATTCTCAGATGGCACAATGGCTTTCACTGGTGAATGAATACCATGTCACTGAGTCCTAATTACAAGATACGCCTAAATTGTCTTCTTTTATTGCTGTGATTCGCTTGCTGGTTTGGGGGTTTGTATTCTTTTAATTCTCACATCTTTCTTACTGACCATGCTGTGCTCTGTGGCTGCAAAGCACTTGGAAGAGTAGCATTCAGAAGCAGTGAAACCCACTACTGGAGATAGACTCTTCTTAGTTAGAAACTATTTTTTGATTCCTCAAAATGCCTAACTGCATTCAGCACCATCACTTTGCTTTGATGTACTTCTCAGAGTCAGCTAAGTCAGTGAATGTAAGGGAATGCAGCAGAAAGATACATTAACCTCCTGAGCTGACTGGTATAGGACACATCTTAGAGGCCCAGAACAAATCATGTGTCACACTATAAATGATCATAGTGGCTCTGCCTCTGTTTATATTCAGAAAGATGGAGAGAGGCATGAGAGACATGGGAGAGACATGGAACCTCTTAGCCTTCCCACAGCTAGTAGGATGGTGAGCAAACATGCCGTTTCCACTCTCAGCAGGCTTCTCGTTATCATGTGGCATATGCCAACAAGTTGGCAAACTCGCTGACAAATTAGCCTCATCTTCCAGGGATGACTGGACCTTCTAACAGAGGGAGTAACTACAACTACATAACATAGCTACTTGCCATAGTTAAAAGTTACTGGCTTCTAGTTCAGCGTTTGTTTATTTTTCTGCTCCTGAATTCTACTGTAAATGCCAGGTCATATCTTCCAAACTTAATAGTACTAAAGTCAAGTCAAACTGGAAGAGGCCTTCAGCAGTTAAAGGATCTTATTTGAGAACTGACTTGCTAGTATAAATGGGGCCATTTGGAACCAGCAATTATTACTGAAAAAAAAATGAAAATCAAGGTCAGAGGGATTACACAAGCGCAATGCATAGTCACTGCTACCACATTCAAATCAAGAGGGAAACTTTCCATACTCAGGCCTCTTTCCTCTGTTTGTCCAGGAAAGGAGGTTGAGCTATGGGGGAAAGGATTGAGGGTGGGAACCCTCAGCCACTCAGAGCTTATCTAAATAGAGAGAGGGACTGGCAGAATTAGCATGTTACAGCTAAATAACTATACCCCTCTTCCTTGGGCACTTAAACTCCCTGAATAGGTGCTCTAATGTAGCATAGAAGTAATTTCACTTTGGAAGAGTTTTAGGCTATGTAAGATTAAAATAAAGAGGCTGGGATGGCTTGTGCACAACTAAGAGGATCTAGAAGGTAGACTGCATGAAAATGCATGTACCCAGAATATGCAGGGCTTGTGAGAGTTAGATGGATGGTAAAGTGAACAATGACTTCATGGAGTGTTATTCCATCTGATCAGATGCCTTGAATCCCAGATTATCTACTGTTATCTGATTGTCCCTCTGTGGCACAAAGGCACTATAAATTATGGCAGTGTAGTAGAGATAGTATTTTGGGAGGGAAAACATGTGAGGTGATAAGAATTCTACTTTAACTAAATGAAGATGCAGACTGTAGCACTATTCTGCACACGATGATTCTTTGCAAGCTAGTAGGGCCTGTGCACTTGTGGAATTCAGCCTCTACTTGCCAGAATAAATTTATTTAACTAGAATCCCATATGTACGTGTTCATACTGGTTATGAGCAATACCGTATGGTAGCTGAATGTTTGTATGCACAGATACACTCCCCATCAGTGAGCTAACATGTGTGTTTGAATAGCAGCTGTGGAATCTAGGTCTAAGTCTCTATTTGTGGGGAAGAGAGGCACATCCTAACTGTGCCAGGATGCAGCTGGGCAAAGCACTTTGTCACATTTCCAATTCCCAGCCCTAGGGTTTTTTTTTTCAGTCTCTCAGGATTTTGATTTATTTTCAAGAACTCTCCACAGAGACCGTTATTTACATGGACCTTACCCTCATGCCAGGCAAGACTGGAATTTCAGCTATTCATGAAGGAAATCCCAGATTTTATGTGAGTGTATGTGAGTGTAAAGGCAACTCATTAGAACCCATATAAGCCCAACACTCAGGCTTTGCAACCAAAAAAAAATTAACAAATAAAACAACCTCCCTTTCTCCTTCCTTCCTTCCCTGCCTCCCTTTCCCACCAATTTCACAGCTTGCTGAAACACATGAAGTCAAAATGGCTGGGAAAATTCCAAGTAAAAGTAACTTACTCTGTATATTCACTCATTGGAGCTAACCGTGCCATGCCCTGAGCATGTGTCTTCTCTCATACTGAACTGCCAAAAAAAAACAAAAAGACTTTAGTGAAATATCAGTAGGGCAATGCCTGGATTAACACTGCATTGCATTGCAGACACCAAGAGGTTGGTGAAGTGGGACACACACGCAAGGGGCAATGGCCTGTGATGCTCCTGTGAAGCTATGGAATGTGCCTTATGGAGTGGCATGGGATTGCCTAGTGAGGGAGAAGTGAAGTTCTCTCAAGTAAGGGGATTTTTGAAGTGACAGCAGCAAGCGAGTAGAGTTATGTCTTGTCCAATAAGTCCATTTTCACCACAGATGATCAACCTTCCTAAAAACAAATAGTTCTACCAGTGAGAGTGACACTCCTGCTTAATCTAATTTCACAGTTGTTACAAGAACTTGAAAACTGGGGACCTCTCTGGCTGTGAAAATCTTAGCTGAGGCTAGCAAGGACCCCAGCCAGCTTGTGCTTCATTACTACACAGTGCAACATATGAACAGCCATAATGGGTCCTGCTAGCTCAGTATGCTGTCTCCAACAGTGGCCAAAAGTGACCACAGGAACAGGAAAACTGTACAGAAAGATGACCTCTCTCAGTCATCTCCATCACTATTTTCACCTGGGTTAGCTAAAGTAAAGGTAATGAAGGCTGCTCTCTGTACTCAATCACTCCTCTACAATTGTAGACACGCTTGAATTTATTTCCACATCTTTTTTTTTTCTCCAAAAGTCTGCAAATGGCCGATGTCTTGCTAGGGAAATGTTCATGGTATAGGGATTCTATACATTCCTGAGGAGGCAAAGAGAAATAATTGGTTAATATGATTTAAGCAATGTTGGCACCAAATAAGTAACCACAGCCTAAACTACAAAATCAATAAAATTGATTCTAACCAATTGCGATCTGATCCCATATTGTGCCCTTCTCTAATTAACAAAACAAAAAAAGAGTCATCTTCTGACTTTTCTTGTGCATTGGCACACATAAATACAACAGGAAAGTAGGGAAATTCCAAGGCATCTCTGGGAAAGTGTTGCTTGACATATATATATGAAACTTGAGCAATAAATCCTTCTGTCAAATCCATTATCCCCGAAAGACATTTTGCTGACATAAAGATATTTTTCCACCTGATGAAAGCTTTGTATGCAGCAGTGCACAGGGAAATAGAAGTCTGTGTGCACAGAATCCAGACTGTATGCACATACCTAGCTTGAGCCCAGCAACGGGGAAAAGAGGTCAGGGAGAACCAAGACTAGCAGTTGACCCTAGGAAGATGCAGGTGCTTGTAGCTGCATAATGTTATTAGCACTACAATGAGCTGTCAGTGTTTATTGTACACATATGGATTGGTATGCCAGGAGATGGGCTGTCAGGATACATAAACAGAAAAGGCCAGGTTCCAATGGCTGAACAATAGTCTAGGGAGAAGGTAAACCTCCTCTTCAACTGCACTTCCCTGCAGGAAACCCTGCTCGCAATAAAATCCTCCTGTATCCTGTCTCCTAGTCTTGGAGTGTTGACTCAGTTCCAGCTAGTCATGTAGATCATATCTGAAGAAGTAGATGAATGTGGACTGCTGGATGGAACCAGGTATATATTCTGGAAGAAATCTCCCTGCATTAGAAGAAAGGAGAACTGGCCTTTGGGAGAGGTTAATTTTTCCCTCCAGTCAGCAAAAAAGATAACCGCTTCTTTAGTTAGCAGCCTTCATTAGATTTAGTTTAGCTAACCAGGTAAAATAGTGAAGAAGCTGACTGAAGTCATCTTGTTCTTTCAGGACTCAGCAAGTATTCTCTTGATCTATTCTGGTACCTTACGGGCTGATGGTGGCCTGAAGGTCACAGACTGACACTGTTTTAGAGTATTTGACAGGTGTCTTGAAAATCAGGACAGTTAGGAGCTCTATGTGCTTTAATATTTTTCACTTCAAAAAGAACAAATCAGCACATTTGTATTTGAACCTGATTAGGTCATTATACTGCCTTTACAAAACCAAGGTAGAGTCTTTTTGGCAAAGAAATGAGTAATTATACTGCTTTTAGCAGGAGTACACTATTCCTATTTTTACATTTCCTGTTCCAGGAAGGAAGGAGTGTTTTTTTTTTTTTAATGGACTTTTCTTTCCTAGCAGAATCAAATCAGTCAGTGGTGATGCTGAAGCTGAAAGAATTATATTTCCTGCTTTCTTGTGCTTAAGGAAGAAGTTCTTATATGAATTTTGAAATCACAGCATATTTTCCGTAACTCATTAACATCACACTTGTTCCATATGTTGTTTAACATTTACTTTTTAATTTAAGCACTTAAGTTAACCACTATCTCAAATGATATTTCTTTTTTTTTAGAGAGACAAACTAGGAAAATATCTAGGACAGTCAGTGCGCTCTTTTTGCTTATTGTAGAAATCATTTTTCTTTACAAATTCTGTCCCTTGCCCCAGTTTACTGACTTCCAGCATTTTGGTACTGTATTTCTCAATGAATTGTAGCAGGGAGGCTTTGGAATACTTAACCTTACTGAGTCATTTATTATAAAAGTGGAGACAAAAGCTAGTCTAAATCTAGTCCAATCTGAGTTGCAATATTCTGATTCCTCTTAGGATTCCTAACACAATTCCCTTTTTTCCCCTCTCTTCCCATATAGTAACTTTGTGTGCTGTTAATCAGCCGACATGTTCCATTCCAGAAGAGGTTGCATTTTCAAAGAACTTTGAAGTGTTTACCAATTATTGAAGTTGTGAAATATTTTAGGATCTATAGATTAGAATGTGTTATTAAAATATATTTCCTTCATTGGAATCAGCATCAATACCCTGTATGTTAAAAGCAATGAGTAGTCACTTCTAGTGATACAGTGTAAACATTAACTCATTAATGATCATAGTCTGTGAACGTGCAAAAATTTCACTCAGCCCATTTCAAATATGTAGAATACGAAACAAAAAATTAGAAGCTTTGTTTTCAGGATCCAGTTGTAGTTCCTTCAACTCTTGTTAAAAATTAGATAATATAGCTATATTTATGTTGTCAAGTAGGCCAAGATTCTGCAGAAATACACAGTTGATGCTGAGGATGTGACCTCCACTCTACACATATTCCAGGGTTTTTAAATTCAAACTATTTTCAGCTGAGTCTCTGGCCTAAGTGCCTGATGTGGCTGGAGCACATCATGTGTATTCCTGGAGCACAGCCTCCAGCCTAATTTCACCCACACAGAATAGAGTTTGCATGCTCCAAAATCAGCCCTTGAGACCGAACAAAACTCAGGAAATAGAGATTACCAGGATTTGCTTCAAAATTACTCTTCTGATCTGAACAAAAGCACTAATGGAGGTACATCAAAACTGATCCTGACAGGATGCATGCAACAGTATTTCTGATATTCTCTCCCACACTTAAGTTATTTTACAAGACATTACAATCACAACCTAGAGGAAAGGATAACCAACCAACGCAGACTTAGTTTTCCTGTTTCCGACATGGTATAAGAGCTCTTACTTTTAGGCACACCTCTTGAAGTGTAAAGTAATTATACTTAACTGCTTATCTAATGTTTGTATCCAAAGACATAGGAATTCCTTCTGCATCATTTCCAGACACACTGATTCAGAACAGTTGCTGACATTAAGCTCACTTAAAACCAAAGACTTGGTTTTGTGTTTATTCAGCAGTTTTTACTGACAGAAAGAATTTTTCTTGGAGTAGTGCTACAGTTCCATGATATTTGTACCACTGCACGACGAAGTTGCATAACAACTTTACTCACTCTGTACTAGGAAGTTAGCACAACATGAAGATTTGGGGAGCAATACTCCTATGTAGCATTAGCATCAAGTGTTACAGGCTACATTGGAGAGTCCTCTAAGGCTGGTTTGCACTCCTATATTTATACTGCTTTTTGTTATCACAGATTTGTATGTGGACATGTTGAAACTGTAATTTCAGCCCCCAATTGCCAACCTTTCCTGTTGCACACATAAATCCTCTTCCTTAAAGTGGACCCAAATCACTACAGAGTTGCCAGACACACACTCTGCCAAAGAAACAACCTTCCAACTGTCTTCCCAGAGCTGCTGTTCCTCAGAGGGCAGGTCTCCTGCCAATGCCATGTTTCACAGCGAAGATACACGAGCTGGGCAAAGCAGCAAGGTATTCCAGTAGCAGCACAACATCAGAAGCTATAAGCCAAGGACAAAACTGTACTTAGAGCTGCTGTTAGGCTCACAGCCGTTGGGTTTACCCTTTGACCTAGATGATTTTATAACCCTGTCAAAAGCAGTTGTTTTAATAAAAGCACAGAAATGATGGAAGCCTTGTTTAAACAACAGCTATTAAAAAAAAAAATCTCGGTTCAGTCATTTCACTTTTAAGGCTGCTCAGTATCCCTTCAATTCGGCTCTGGTACCATGAGGCCTAATTCCCATTGTTGATGCCGATTTGTGCCTGCATTGAAGGGGACAATGCCGCCATTGTAGGAGCAAGGAATGAAGTCAGCTTGTTTGCCGGATGTGCCAGTCCGAGGGACACAAAACAACACCCTAGTGCTCAGGTGCTCTTCTTAGCATGGCCAAGGATTCAGCCTGATACGCCAGACTACAGATCTGAGGTGCCACAATTAATATAGGGTGTTCCAACAGGACTTTTTTTTTTTTAATGCTCCATTCCACCTGGGCAGTTTACTGAGAGGAAACACCCATAGCCATAAAATGTTCACCAGGTAATAAGAAAAAAAATCATCAATACATCAAATTAAATTAATAAGAAACAAGGGGGTACTTAGTAAACTAAGCGTGGATTTTTATGCTTTCAAAGGTAAATGACAGATGCCACAGGTCCTGTCTCTGCCAGGTGACACCATTGTCTTTACCATGATGGCAGTGCTCTGCTCCCTGCCTGTAACGCCCATTCCTGTTGTAGCTCTGCCAAACCCTGCACCAGAGATGAGCTGCACCCCTCCAGCGGCCTCCTAGCACATAGCAGCTTGGTTTGCACCAAACACGCTTGCAGTGCCACTGCCACCTCTCTGTACCCCTGCACGGGGCTGACTTTGCCTTCCTCTCCTGCCAAACCCCACCTGCTGGGCACGGCCCTGGCAGCTATTCCCAGGTGGTGCTGCCTAAGGCATCACGGAGGAACACGTGGAAGACAGTTTTGTTTGCCTTCAACTTCAGCAAACCTCTCTGTCTTATCCCTCAGTACTGTAACCATAGTTCAGAAAACAAACTTCTGTTTTGTCTTAGTGTACCTAATTATTCGAAATTTAGTCCATTCCCAAAGCAAGAACTTGTGCTGATCAGTGCAGAAGAATAGTAAATTGAACATCAAAGTCTGTCAGAGACTAAGGTGAGATAAAACATTTAACTCTGGAGCAAATCTCCATGTGTGCTCGCCTTGTGGAAGCACAGCCTAAAACCTCATGGGCTCAGGAAACAGAAACCCTGGATTTGATTTTTCTTCCCTGCTTTCTCTCTGACCTCCTAAAGTCAGCTGTGCACAGTCTGCCTCAGTGCCCCAGGGTGCACGAGGAGCCAGGCTGCACCTCAGGGCCACTCTGCCGTCTGCAGCCACGTTCGTCCTGCTGTGCTCTCTGCAGCAGAGCTCACTGACCAGCTGACACCCCAACACACTCGCACTGTTGTTTTAGCTGCTGGTTGCTCTGTTCTAGTGCTTCCCGCAGCAGAACACACACCATGAATCCCAGCAGCAGTTTTCTGATGAAATCCCAATGCAAGAGAAGTAGGAGCGGCAGGGCCTCACTGCTTTCAAATGAAGCTCATTTCATTTATGTCCAGTCTTTTGGAAATGGAGATTGTGAGATACAATGAATACACACCCTGTGGTTATAGGTATTTCTTCTGGGGAAAGCAGTGTGGCATTAATTTCTATTAAACATGTTTCATTTACTAGGTAATAGATGGCAGTTTGGGGATGAAGACTCCTTCCACGCTTACTGTGTAAACCACCTGAAAAGCTTTCCTTAAAAGCATGATCATTATTTCACAGTTTCATATTTCATACTTATCCTAGTGGTAAAAGGCCAACAGACAGCTACATACATTCAGTTTGTTTGTGGCATAACGTTTGACATAAACATAACCTCAGTCTTAAAGGGATTTGATAATTTCTGATGTTATGAAGCAAATGTAAATGTATCCATAAAATTAAGCAGACATCATGGCAAACTGAATATGCTCTCAATCTATGAGAGTTGTCAAGGAAATAAATTGAGCTCTTGCCTCCTTTAGAATACACCAAAATGTACACGGAGGTGACAGCTGGATGAAGCCAGTTGCCTCACACTAACACAGTCACAGCAGCCTCCATGTGAATCAGCCTGTCCTGCACGCATAGGCTCCACAGATCTAACTGGCCAACCATAACAGATTCAAGACTCTGAGCACTGTCTCTTGCCCTAGGATAATTTCAGATAGGAATTTCCAGCAGATCAGCAGTCCACGGCATTCATCATCTCACAAACCCTGCTCACTAATATCAGATGTTTTAGAGAAATATATAAAAATCTGCAGAAGAATATAAGGAGCAGGCTGCCAACAGGAAGTTTTCTTTTGTACTCTCCTCTCTCAGAGGTTGGCTCATGTCCTGAAACTACAGACACACAAACACAGCTGCATTTGTGCTATTTCAAAAAGGCCAGAGGTGAGAAACTAGAATACATTTATAGAGATATGTAACACCCCTCTGGGGAGTCACTGCTGATAGCCAGGGAAGTGAACAGTGATAACAGCAGATAAATAATGAAAAATCAATTATATTTTAAAGAGCACTTTAATTTTAATAGCCCATGGTGATGTTAATAATACAGGGAAGGACATTTTTAAAGCATTTGTCTTGACATTCACCTTACGATGCTTTGGTAATTTAAGCATGTGGCTGTGATGAGGGGGAAGCTTTAGCAGAAAAGAGAGAGAGATCATTTATATTCCAGTTTCTTAGTTCTTAAAATTCTGCTTTTCTGTTTTGTGGCATTACTATGGGGAATTTTGGAGTGTACAGGATATGCCTCATATTTTGAGATCTAAACTGAGCCAAACAATCAGAGAAAAAAAAAATTAAAAAAAAAGATTTTCGGATTAGTTTCTTTTGTAATTATTCACCTGCTCAAGACATTCTAGACAGATATTTTTCTTTATTATTAATTCTTATTGCCTAGGATTGCCTGCAATCCATTGAACTAGCCAGTATATGAGTGAAAAGATATTCCTAAATAGTAGGGCAGAATTAAGCCCTTTATTGTCCTTTCAAACCAACAAAAACCAGCAATGTCAACAAAATAGGTCTGAATGACTCAAGCATTTCCCTGATAATGGGATACAAATCCTTTTACTGAGATGTAATTTAAACAAACGGCAACTGTTATGTCACCTGTCTTGCAAGAAATGAGCTAACGTGATTCTTCTTGTAGTTCTGGAGCCCAACTGCAACTTTACATCTGCCATTACATCGCAGCTCTGCTGACAGCCTCGGCAGCAAGACCGGGCACACAGTGAATGTGGACATCCCATTTCTTGGCATAGTCTGACCTCGTAAACTGTACGGGGACCATCTTGCAGAGGACAAGAGAATTATCTCAGATGAACCACTAACGTGCAGTGCCTTCACAACAGTGTTTGGCTGCCCACTTCCCAGTTTTAATACAGAGAAGCAACTGCAGACTTATATAGTACACAGACAGTAGCCGTTAGCACAGAGCCTTACGGGTCACATCTGTCATCAGTGGTCTCATCATCTAACTAGCAGTCCCATCCAAAGAGTATCAAATGTCAGCAACTGAAACTGGAAATGCGCTAGCTGCTTCAATGAGAGGCCAGGGAAGAAGGAATACTGAAGTTTAAAATGCCACTGAGAACTGGCACTGAAGAGCACAAACCACAATACTAAGCCATATGTTTTTGCCCATAAGACCTTCTCACTCCTAACTTCACAGAATTAATGGGTTTCGCCAACTGAAAAAAATATGGGAGATTTTAGGAGAAAAGGAGACTAATACAGAAGTTCTTAACACAAGGATTATCTGTCAGGTGCAGTAATCAAACAGAAGCTTTCCTGAATCACACAGACCAATCAATGTGTCTGAATTACAGTAAAAAGAATGATGTGTCAAAATGCTAAATGCACAAGCCTTGTCTTCATTCTGCAAAGATTCTAAAATTGATGCACATTCAAAGGTTGCTGTCAAGTAGTCTTATTTGTATAGCTTTTCAGTATTTTTAGCTGCTTGATTTCTGAAAGGTAAACATATTTGTAGCTTGCCGAAAGCTTTCTATCTGTAAATCTCGAAATTCTTCACAAAAGTAGATGCAATTTTCCCCCTTAGGAAAACTCTAAAGGCCTTGACATACAAGCTGTGACAAATCTTGCTGTAGTGTCCTAAGAAATGATCACTCCAAATGTCTCTCCCTCTACAGGATACAGCTGCTTCTGCAGCAGCGTTGGCAGAAGGGCAGGTCTGCCTGTTGCCCAGCCACCACACCGCAGTATTTCCTGCCTCATTTGGCTGTTGGCAAAGATGTCACAAGCAGGCACTGACTCTGCTGTGGGGCTCATAACTACTGAGGGGCAGATAGGTGGCACTTCTGCAATCCTGCACCTTGAAATTCTGCAGGGCTCTTTTGCTAAACAGCTGGGGCGCAGAGTCTGTCTTTTGGTCCCACATAGTCTGCATCTAGTTCAACTGACAGATACTTGGTTCCCTATCTAGTGCATTAATTCAGGAGTCCAGTCCTGAAACTTTTATTGGATAAACAATCCAATTTTCTTTTTCTTATAGGCATTAAAGTGCGGTTTACATTGTATCAGCTTCTCTATTTACGACATGAAGGTTTGGAAGTAGAGGGAAAATGTATGAGCAAAACCCTTGTTTGTTCTGTTATTTTTGAGGCACAGTATGGAAAACTATAAATTTTTTAATTAATTTAAAATTATATTATTATTCATGCTCTACAGATTTAATTCTTTCTAGTACCTATTTCAAATAAAGACAACTCATTTTAAAATTGCCAGTACTGAACTATTATAGTTGCCATAGAGTGGAGACCAGATTTATGGCTGGTCTTTAATTTTATGGTGTTTTAATGATAGTGTAATAAAAATACATAGGAATGTCATGGTTATTTTCCAAGCTCTTTAAAAACATGAGTCTTGTCTCAATTTGCATTATAACATCAATCTAAATTTACATATTATTTCTCAGCCCTATGGTTAGGACCTTCCCTTTTGTTTACAAGTCTGCAAAATTAATGCTCTCCGATTTGAAACTGGTATATTTTATCACCCCCCATTTTAGCGATATCAACAGGAAAAAAGATACATTAAATATCTCCAGGTTAGTACTGTTCCACCTCTAACAGCAGACACATGAGTAGCTATTTAAAAGTGAAGAACTGCTACTAGGCTGTGTCATAAACAGCAGAAATTTCTACTTACTAGCTAGTAAAGTATTTCTCATTCCTAAAGAAGTAAATTTCACTTTGTTTTTGTAAGACAGTATTTTGTCAGATATTTTGACAGTATATGTCAGATATTTTAGGAAAGGAAAAAAAAA